>JAQIXU010000028.1:0-105911 GCA_034701245.1 Strigamia transsilvanica | reverse complement strand
TAGAAGATTGGAAATTTGGAGTCCTTAGAAGATTGGAAATTTGGAGTCCTTAGAAGATTGGAAATTTGGAGTCCTTAAAAGATTGGAAATTTGGAGTCCTTAGAAGATTGGAAATTTGGAGTCTTTAAAAAATTGGAAATTTGGAGCCTTTTGAAGATTGGAAATTTGGAATTCATAGAACATTGAAAGTTTGGAGTCTTTAGAAGATTGGAAATTTGGAGCCCTTTGAAGATTGGAAATTTGGAGTCCTTAAAAGATTGGAAATTTGGAGTCCTTAGAAGATTGGAAATTTGGAGTCCTTAGAAGATTGGAAATTTGGAGTCCTTAGAAGATTGGAAATTTGGAGTCTTTAAAAAATTGGAAATTTGGGATCCTTAGAACATTGAAAGTTTAGTGTTTAGAAGATTGGAAATTTGGAATTCTTAGCACATTGAAAGTTTGGAGTCTCTAGAACATTGAAAGTTTGGAGTCTTTAGAAGATTGGAAATTTGGAGCCCTTTGAAGATTGGAAATTTGGAGCCTTTTGAAGATTGGAAATTTGGAGTTCTTAGAAGATTGGAAATTTGGAGTCCTTAGAAGATAGCAAATATGAAGGAATCCTTAGAAGAGTGAAAATTTGGAATACTCACTTGTCAGAAGATTTGGAATGATTGAAAATTTACGATTTTCTCTCTCGTTTGAAAACTGGTTGAAAATGTGGATTTATCCAATTACTAAAAATGATGGGAGTCGCCTGAAGGTTCAACGAGAGCAATGTAGTGTTTAACTAAATATTGAATCGACAAATTTGACGAAATGCTCGAAATTTGAAGTTAATCGATGTCTAACGATACGACCGAAGACTGAAATATGAAAAGGAAAAAATGAATCGTCTGTAGATGGAAGCGGAAGCAGAAGCGGAAGCGGCAGAAAACTATGTCCGAAATCTGTTTGGATGAGTTAAAATTGGTTGAAAAGGCGAGACGGCATTCGACGATTCTAATGCGTTTGCGTATTCAATCATCATGTATTTTTTTTCTCTTGCAATATATTTAGCAAAATTGATCGAGTACCGAGCACATAATAACATAAAAATATCTAGATTTATTTAAAAAGAAATGAAATTTGGCATTTCACTCGCAACTGAAATAGCTGAGAATATTATGCTATTTCATTACCAGTCGACTGACCATTACCAGCACCCTCGGACATGCCAAGAGGGAGTTCGGATCGCCGCCAAGAATTCGCGGACATCTCTCGCATTCTCCCGTCGCGATGAAAAAAGAAAGCCAAAACGACAAAGCGCAAGACAGACGAGCCAAACCCAGCAAACCCTTCAGGTCGGTTACGACTCTACTCTTTTTTTCTTTTTTTCTTTCTTTCTTTCTTTTTTCTCACAGTTGAACACGCGTTTCTATTTCAATTTCAATACAGATCGGAATCGAACAGAAACCAATTGGAAGCGTTTCAGGCGACGGAGAAAATCGGACCGGGTGGCGACGTGATTATGGCGCCCGTGAGGAACTTTCGCACCGAGTTCGCGTCGAACGTGGAGCGAGAAAATTCTCCTTTTCGTCACGATCGCCGCGACATGAAAAGGTACGATGATGATGATGTAAAAGACAAACGATTTCGATTACGATTACGACGCAACGTCGACTTGTCAGGTTTCACAGCAGCAATTTGGACGAGCAAGTGTACGCGCGCAAAAACAGCGAGCGCATGTTCCGAGTGGAGAAGGAGCTGATGGAGGAGCAGGGAATAGGCGGATCCGCCTACGACCCGGAAGAACTGAAGAAAATCACGGTCGACATCAGACGAAACATTCCAAGAGACGGCGAAATCATCGTGCGCAGAATCACGAATCCGGAAGTAAAGCGAAAAGACGAGGCGAAAAAGGAAAGAGTTGTAAAGTGTGAATTGTGAATTGGTGTGTGTCTGTTGTTTTTCGCAGGAAGTGGTATTGGTCCGTCGACCCGAAGAAGGCGCGCGACCCATCTTCGACAGAGACGAGATCAAACAAGGTAATTTAGAAAGAGAAGAGGAGTTCAGGGAAAAACGTGTTGTGGCCATAGTTCGAGAAAGAGGACGCAGTCGATCCCCGATTCCGACAATGGACACTCAAAGCGGTGAAGGACGAGACGAGACGCCCGAGTGCGAAATTAATGCCTCTTTCTTTACCACTGTCTTTTTATGTCTCCCCGTGTAGAAATGCACGAAAACTTCAAAGTGCATCGCGTCAACAGCTACGACGCCGAAGCATTCCAGTCGCGTCCCAGCCTGAGCGACCGCTGGCAGCACGACCGCAAGTCGGCCGCGTCCGGGTCCGGCAACGAAAAGTTGCTGGTGAGCGTGCGCCCCGGTTCGCCGCCGCCCACGCCGCCGCCGCACCCGCACCCGCACCCGCACCCGCATCCGCCGCCGTCGCAAGTAAACCCAAACACCCAAAAGCCCAAATCGAGCGTCGTATTAACCCAAATTTCCAAGATGATTCGCAAACTGGCCAATTACCGCGGCCGCAACACCGACGAGGACGACGACGACGTCGAACAGCTCTACCGCGACATGCGCTCCATGGCGTACCGCGACGGCGCCAGCCTCATGCGCCTGGGCAGCCGCGACAGCGACGAGCGCCACCGCGACGCCACGTTCGACGCGCGCCGCCCCATCCCGACCAACCCGCACGATCTGAGGTACGATTCAACGATTTAATGATGATAACGATTACGAGCTAACGAGCGTGCGACCGCTTGCAGGCACAGTTTGATTTCGCGAGGACGCCCCATCGACCTGCTCGATGCGCGCCAGAAGATCCTCGAGCGCCAGGAACGCGAGCCTGCGCATCATTCGTACGACGTGCACAAGGAAAGAGGAGGTTGGCTGCGAGTTGCGAGTTGCGAGTTGTCCGTTGAACGCCCAAGTAGTGCTCATGTTGTTTTCCGGTGTTTAAAGGCTCGCTGGAACGGGCGCGACCTTCGGGCGCGTCCTGGGAGCGGAACCGCGAACGGAGCCGGGAGCAGATCGAAGGGTTGCCCAACTTCGCGGCTCGTCGCGACCGCTACCAGTACAAGGAATGGATCGACAAACCGGACGTCGTGCCCAAAGGACCCAGCTACTTTGAAGTGAGTGGTGTTGTTGTCGGACTCGCTTAACCCCCATCCCCATCGCCATCTTTTGTTTACGTTCGTTGCAGCACGATACTCGCGGAGAAGGCAACCTAGAGTTCCGCCGCGGACAGGGAGGATTTCGCGGTCTCGGTCGTGGCTCGACCGCCTTCAGAAGTCGCGGCGGCGCGTTTCGGGCGCGCGGCCGTACCGCCAGTTTCACGACAAATTACGTGACGCGCCGCATCGTCGACCGCGGACGAACCGATCAAGTTGGCGGACTGGGTAATCAAGATTACATCTCTTATCGAACCAATAGTTCAAACGTTGAGAGAGGTTTCGTTACGCAGGAAAGCGATCTCCGCACCAATGGGAACACGACATGTTTGAGCCGGCAGACATGAAAATGGTAAGTCTCTGTCTCTGTCTCTGACTCCTTCACCCCCTTCACCCCCTTCACCCACTTCACCCCCTTCACCCCCGCTATCTTGTTCCCTCGTCTTTCGTCGTTTATACATGTCCCGCCTTCTCTTCTCTTTTTCTGCTAGGACGAAGACGCGAGGCCCGTTTAATAACCGGTTACGTGCGCTATATTTATATATTACTTTTTATGTTTTTCACACCAACTTACCTTCCCGTATGTGTTGAAGTAATTGTTTTTCTCCATCTTTTCTTATAGCAATCTGAAAAATAAATTTTAAACGAAATGCATTTGTTAGTTGTCGAGATTGAATTGAATTGAATTGAATGCAATGCACTTTTGTAGCGGAATAAAACAGATTTGTCGTACTGATCAAAGCGCTAGAAATTTATTTGAATTTGAATTTCAAACCACGAAATTTATAAATAAACATTTAAAAAAATGAATCCAATCAATCACGTTGAAGTGTTGAAGTATTGAAGTGTTGAAGTGTTGGTCTTGTCAGACGAGGATGAGTCTCCTCGTGCCGCATTCGCAGCAAAACTTTGCACTGGTCACGGGATAACAAGTGCCACATTCGTGGCAGAAACACGCCGTCTTGGCGCGTCCGAATCCGGTTCCATTGGCGTGGATGTGGTGGCGAACCAATGTGGCGCTTTTCTGATTGTTGGTCAGCGGCGGCAGGGACGAGTCGCTGCTACTGGTGCTCAGTCGCTGCTCGCGCTCACAAGCAAGTGCAGTCGAACGTCCACGTTGCCACAGGTTGTTGCTGCTGCGGCTGCCGCGACTGCCGCGACTGCCGCTGCTGTTGTGGCTCGTGCTGTAGCTCATATTGTTGTTGTTGTTGTTGATGATGCTGCTGCTGTTGCTGTTGTTGTTGCCGTTGTTGTTGCCGCCGCCGCTGCTGCTGTTGCTGCTGCTGTTGTTCGTCGCTGGAGTCGTCGGTGAAGGAAGTTTCAGAGGTGGACTCTGTATACTCGGTCGACGCGTAACGATGCTACGAACAATTCAACGATAGTAAATGGGAAGATTGTAAAAAGGCGAAAGGCGAAAGCGAGGGGAGGGGAGGGGAGGGGAGGGAGTGCGGCGTGCGCGTTTTTCGTGCAGTGCCGCCAGGCAAAGAGTTAGGAGCGTGCGGTGCTCTACCTGCTCGAATCCGATGCCTGCGATGCGACGCCGTTTCGGTTGCTTTTTCGAAATAATCGTGCGTTTGCCGACTCGTTACGATTGACTTTGTCGGAAGAAACGAGCGTGTAGGTGGCACGTAGGTCGCCGCTGCCCCGCTCCGTGTACGCGGTGAGCGACTCCTCGTCCTCCGAGTCCGAGTAGGCGTAGGCCGACAGGTCGGCGAGCGCCAACTTGTGCTCTTTGTCCCTTACCTGGATGGTGGTTCGTCGCCCGGGCGGCGGCGGCTGCGGCGGCGGCGGGGCCCTCGTGTCTCGGTTGGCCTTCGCCACTTGACTGCTTAAGGCGCCGCCATGCGCACGGCCATCCCGGGACTGTTTCGAATTCGATCGCAGCTGACCCCTGCTCGCCTCGCTACTTCCTTCCAACAAGTCTCGCATTTGTTGCTCGGCCGCCACGTACGGATTATATCCATCCTTGCCACCTCCGTTCCTGCCAACGAGACAACGAGACAACGAGCGATAGACGATACGATCTCCAACCGCACCTAAGTCGGTACACTTTCGGTTACTTGTATTTCGACGGCTGCGGCAGCTGCACGTTTCTTCCTTGGATCGTCACCGCCGACTCGTTTCGACGCTGCCCTATCAGTCCGCCGGGCGGCGTTCTCCGCTGCGGTCCTTCGCCGTAACTCTTGGTGTAATCCATCGCCGCGTTCTCTCTCAGCGCCGCTCTTTGCGCGAGCGCGTTTCCGCGCATGCTCATGTTCGCCGCGTGCTCGTTCAGATCTAGTCCGCGGCTCGCGGAACCGCGCGTCGGCGGTTTGCCGCGCGGATCCTTGCAATCTTTCTCCGACTGCACTTTGGTGGCCGCTTTGGAGACTCCCTTGGGCCCGTTTTTCCTGCGCAGAGCCGGCGCCTTGTACTAAGTGCATCATCAAACAAATGTAAATAAGTAAATAAATGTGATAAAATAAGTCATTTTACTTTTATTCGGGCTTCCAGTCGCTCCCGAGCCAACAAAGCCACTTTGGGCCCCTGCCCGAGGCGCGATTTCTGTTCCTTGCACCACTCGATGTGCCGATCGGCCGCTTTTATGCTAAAGTGCCGATTACAGTACTCGCACATGGTGTAATCGGACGGAATGAGACTTCGCGGCATCGCCGGCAGAGGCCTGCCGTCCTTCTCCGCCACGGCCACACCGCGAGCGGCTCGAACGGTGCTGATGAGGTCCTCGTGTTTCTCCCGCCATCTCGATTTCAAATAAGTTACTTTCTGTTCAAACAATAATAAACATTTTTTTAAAAAATTATTTTAATTTCTTTTTTTTACGATTTATTTCAGTTTACCGTTCGGTTGTTGGATTCTTGCGATTTACTCGGCGAACCCGAGCCCGAGCCCGAGCCCGAGCCCGAGCCCGTGTTTTTCGGCGGGTCTTTGACTCGTTGACTCTGTGAATTGAACACTTTCCGCTTGTCGATGAACGTTCTCTGGCATATTTTCTCGTGTTTCTCCTGCAACGAACAAACGAGAAACGTCCAAACAACTTCGACCACCTAACCTAAGCCAACCTTACCAAAGAGGCCGGAATGAATCGTCTGCCGCAAAATGTACACGCCTGCAGTGTATCGATGTTGCTCTGAGTCTGTGCTGTGCTATGGATATGACCTGAACCTAAACGAAACGAGGAAGCGAAAATTCAAACTCGATTGCCTTGACAAAACTTCTTTAGGGCAATTTGGCAATTGCATAATTGCACGAGTACGCCTTCATCTCTTAGATAACAATGCCAATTTCAGTCAAATTCCGTCTCGGTTAATCGAATTTCCAGCGATTACAATGATTTTCCGCCCGCATTCTCTTAATTTATGCGTTGAACTTTTAGCGACAACTTTTTGTTCCATTTGTTTACGCTCCTAAATATCTTTTTCAAATAAAAACAAAACAATTTGTCACACGACTCCATTTACTCGCGACAACACTCAACGAACCAACTGACAAAAACGGAATTTTTTTCCTGTCAGTTTAGTCGCAAATAACACAATTATATTTCCCTTAAACGACGCAAGTTTACCTTCCGAGCCTGCCATGTCGGTTGCGCCGGGCAACGCTCACCACAACTCTACTATCATTCGGTATCTTTAAAAAAAAAAAACCAATGACGTCATCACCGCTCGCCTCGAAACGAACGATCAACACGCGATGACGTAAGCCATCGAGTCGTCGTTTGTAACGCCATCGGCTGGCACAAGGTTGGATCGACACCCCCACCGAATTATTATCATCATCATTTAGAGATGGAATTGGTAGAAGTTAGGACGCCTTATTTAGACGACGTGGTCGTTCGCCTTCCGCTATCGAGTCCCGTGGACGGCACGCTCTACATCACGGGCCATCATCTAATTCTGTCGTCGGGTAAAACGGACACGCAGGAATTATCGGTAAAACCACCGAACACGGTGCTCGAATAGAATCAAAATTCGAAACACACTACGTGTATTTTTTTCTTCCTTCGCAGTTGATGCATCGGAACGTGGACAACGTGGAACGGCGACTCCACTCGACCGGCGGCAGCATAATTTTAAAGTGTAAAGACTTCAAAATATTCCAATTGGACATTCCCGGCTTGGACGACTGCAACAACATCGCAAATTCGCTCGAACAGTTTGCCAGCCTCAGTGAGTCATCCAAAATAATGTTTTATTTATTTATTTATTTATGTATTCATTCGAAGGCGATCCCAGCAAATACTACCCCCTGTTTTTTCGTCCGACGTTCGAAATGATGGAAGACGGCTGGACGGCATTTTTACCGGAGACGGAGTTTTCCAAAATTCTGCGCACCACCGACGAGTGGCGAATCAGTCACGTGAACAAAGACTTTTCCGTAAAGTCATTTAACATTCGAGCGAATCATAATTTCTAATGGAAAATGTGCCGCTTCTATCTAGGTTTGTCGTTCGTACCCGTCGTCGGTCGTCGTGCCGAAATGCATCGACGACGAAACTCTATTGGCGAGCGCCTCGTTTCGCCAGTTGGGTCGATTTCCCGTCCTCAGCTACTACCACGAGAAAAACGGAGTAAAAATCGACGAAATTAAATCGATGACGTTTGACAAACATACGATATATAATATATAATATATAATTTCTCAGGCGGCGCTGATGCGCAGCAGCCAGCCGATGATCGGCGCCAACGGCCGACGATGCAAAGAGGACGAGAAACTGCTCAACTCGCTGTTGGGACACGGCAAACGCGGCTACATCATCGACACGCGCACGCAGAACATTGCGCAGATGGCTCGTGCCAAAGGTAACGCTCAGAAATTGGTACAAGTGACTAAAACACGTATTAAACTATCAGTATTAGTGGGCGGCGGGTTCGAGCCCGAAGTTCACTACCCGCAATGGCGGCGCATGCACAAACCGATCGACAGACACCACGTCCTTCTCGATTCGTTGGGCAAACTGATGGACGCTTGCAACGACACGTCGTGCTCGGTCGACAAATGGTTGTCGCGGCTGGAATCTTGCAATTGGCTGTCGCACGTCAAAGAAATACTCAACTGCGCCTGCCTCGTCGCTCAATGCATCGACCAAGAAAGTAGAAGAAACTAAAGTCAATTTTGTCAATTTTATCAATTTCGTCAATTTTGATGTTTTTTAAAGATGCGTCACTACTCGTGCACGGTTCCGAAGGGATGGATTCCACGCTGCAAGTCACGTCGTTGGCTCAAGTGATTCTCAACGCCGACTGCCGGACCGTCCGCGGGTTCGAGGCCCTCATCGAACGCGAATGGCTGCAAGGCGGCCACCCGTTCGCGCTGCGCTGCTCCCATTCCGCGTACACGAACGCGAACCTCCGCACTCGCCACCAGGCGCCCACGTTCCTCATATTTCTCGATTGCACGTGGCAGATTTATCAGCAATTTCCCTGCTCGTTCGAGTTCGGTGAGCGATTTCTCATCATGCTCTTCGAGCACGCCTACTCGTCTCAGTTCGGTAAGTTGAGCGCATTCGCATTCGCATTCGCATTCGCATTCGCATTCGCATTCGCATTCTCCTTCCATTTCTCCTCTTTTATTTAATTATTTCATTATTTCAGGTACGTTTCTCGGCAACTGCGACGCCGAGCGCGCCGAACTCCAACTTGGATCCAAGACGGTATCGCTCTGGTCGTACATAAATCAGCCTCAAGTTCTGTCCACCTATTTGAACCCTCTTTACGAGCCCAACAATCGCGTCATTTGGCCATCGGTCGCTCCCATGAGCTTGGTAATTACTAATTAGCAAAAATATTCCGACTATCTATCTATCTACCTATCTGTCTGTCTGTCTATCTATTGTCGCCAGACCCTGTGGACGGGGATTTATCTTCGATGGGTCTGCGACCAGTCGCTTCAAGAGAAAGCGTGGACGACCATCATCGAGATCAAGGAACATGACAAACAACTGCGATCGCAAGTGGCCAAGCTCCGAAGGCAGCTCGTTGAATTGGAGCGAGAGGCCGTGGACGCGGGCGTGTTGGCGCCGGCCACGCCGCGCGAGATTGACGCCAGTTGAGATTCGCGAGTTGCCAGGGCAACGTGGAACACGTGGGAAATCCGACTCAAGTCGAGTCGCCGCCAGAAACTTATTCGTTCCTAATTCGACCGTGTATCGTATCGTGGCGCTTCACAATTAGCTTCAAGTGCCCTGGTAACTACGTAGGTTTCATTTTTAACCGTTCTCTAGTCATTCTGTAAATAAAACACAAAAAAAATCAAATAAAAAACTTAACAAATCAATCCAATCGACCAACACTTTATTAGAAAAATATCCACTCGACCGTCAGTCAGTCAGTCAGTTATCTAGCACTAAATAAAAGCGAGAAACGCTGTAATGGCAAAGTAAAAAAATAGATTTTTCACGGCAAGTGGTAGGGCTTGCCGGGAATGTAGGGTCCTCGTGGATATGAGTGAGACGCACCAGGCGGCGAGGGGGCCTGCGCGCTCCCGCCGCCGAACCGCGAATTCCCCGCTTGCACGACGATCGGATACATCGGGTTGGACATCTGCATCGACCGCTGCTGCGTCTGCGTCTGCGATTGCGACTGCGACTGCGACTGCGACGACGTCCGTACATTAGACGACTGATGGCACATGGTTTGCTGCAACGGGAACGCGGACGCGACGCCGAACGGCGACGAAGTGGTCACCGGACTCGACAGCGACAACGCTTGCGGCGAGTTGGTCACGTACTGGACTTGCATCGCCGACGAATTGGCCAGCGACGACGTCTGCGGGATCACTTGAACCGCGTTCGACGGGATGTATTGAACGGGGCCGCCGCCGCCGCCGCCGCTGCCGCTTCCGCTTCCGCCCGACGACTGAGGAGTATTTGCGTACTGATTGGCCAGCGAATTGGTCTGTGACGTGGACGCCATGTGCATCTGACGGAAAAAACCGACATTTTAATAACAACAAAACAAAAAGCTCTTTTCATCGAACCTGATTGTGAATCCTCTGCTCGTTCTCGCGTCTCTTGAAGCCAGAATCGTCGTGAACCTTCCTCGACCACAATTCATGACACACCTCCTCCCTTCGATTGACGCTATTCCTCCCGTCCCCGCACCCCCCGCCCGCGCCCGCGCCTCTCTGCGTCTGATTGGGCGGCGCAGACGACGCGAGTTTCGCGGGTCCGCTCGCCGACGTGGTGGATGAATTGACGGCCGCTTTGGCCGCCTCCTCGTTCTCCATCGTCCCCTGCGACTGCGTGCAAACGGACATGTGTTTCGGCCAGTGTGCCGACTGACACGAGAAATCGCAGTAACTCGTGTTCCAGCAACAATAAAAAATTGCATCCTTGCCGCAGTTGGCGCACTGAAAACAAAACAAAACAAAACAAAACACTTAGAAATGTTTCAACAGGTAGAGTATTTCAAACGAGCGCCGTACCCATTGCTTCTTCTTCGTCTCCTCCACCGCCGTGTGCTTCTCTTCGTCGCACTGCCGTCTCAACTCGGTCATCGCCCGCATCTTCTCCGACTCCATGCTCGCCCTCATCTCGAGCAGGATCAAATCGGCGTTGTGTTTGATCTCGGCCAATTCCTGCTGATGGCGCCACTGCAGCTTCTCGATCTCCAGCTGAAGCGTCTTCACCTTGGCTTCCAAATTGCCCGAACTCGCCATGTCGCGGAACATCTCCTCGACGGTGCCGCGCATGAAATCCATCATCTACAACGGAACGTGACGCGTGAGTGATTCGCGATTCGCCACCAAAACCGACGACATGCAGCCGGGCAGGGCGGCGAGTGTTAGGTGGCCGGACGTACCTTGCGCGAGTACTTGTTCATGTCACAGCCTGGACCAGGGCTAGAGGGGGATGGCACCTGAGCCACGCCTTTAGTGGCGCCAGGGGGACGGGGCTGTGGGGCGGGCATAAGTAGCGTCTACAACGACCAGTACAAAAGTGAGTGTTATCGTCCCGCAGCCCAAAACAAAACCAAAAAAACAACAACAACAACAACAACAACAACAACAACAACAACAACAGTAACAGTAAGAGTAAAATTAGCACAGGGCACCGACAAATCCAGGCTGTGAGAAATTCGATCGATTCGAGTCGAGCTTAAGCATTTGCCTTCGGTTCTTACGTGCGGTTTCGGATGCGGATGCGGGTGCGGGTGCGGGTGCGGGTGCGGATGCGGATGCGGATGCGATGTTGAACCACACGACGGGTTCACGACCGTCACCGTTTTTTTACTCGCTGTTTCTGAAACGCACGAAGCGAAAAACTGTCAGTGAAAGGCAAATCAAAGCGCGCCGCACTCTAATAAGTTGCTTACTTTGCGTCCGACTTCTTCGTGCGGGTTTCTTCTGGTTCTTGCCTCCTTTAGTCGCTGCTTGGATTTCCTCCTCCACTTCCGGCCGAGCGTTCAAATCGATCACTAAATCACCATCGTCGCTGCATTCCATGTCCAAATCTGTTCGCTCGTGTTGTTCTTTGGTTTCAGAAATCTGTACTTCCACTTTAACGGGCGCTTTAACGGGCGCTTTAACGGGCGCTTTAACGGGCGCTTTAACCGCTTGTTTCGTGCCATCCTCGTTGCTGCTCTCGTCAAAAAGTGCAATTTCCTCCTCCACCTCGCCGATGCCCAGTTTCGCTTTACACGATTCTATTGTTCTGTCCAGTTTCTGCGCAAAGGCACTTTCCTTCTTTGCCGGGCTCGAGAAGTCTTCGGCCGTTTTCTGTACGGCCGCCTTATCGTTCTCGTTGACGTCCTTCTTCTCGCCCTCTCCGTCTCCGTCTCCGTCTCTGTCGCCGTCGCGTTCGCCCTCGCCCTCGCCCTCGCCCTCGCCCTCGCCCTCGCCGACCGCGTTGTTTTCTCTCAATCTGTCTACGGCCGTTTCCAATTTCTTGTTTCCATCCAACCGTTGTCTCGACGAATCGTTTTTAAGCGCAATAACTTAACGATAAAAATTATGAAAAACAATTTTAAGATTAAAATACAAAACGTTTTAAATTACCCGTCGACGGCTCGACGTTGGCGCGATTTCCATCGACTTTTGTATACTGAGGTAGAAATGTCGCCAAATGAGAATTGAGATCATCAGGGTTTACGGGCGTCCGAAACGGCGCGTATTGAAACGGCCCGAACCGTTCTTGCAAACGATGTATGTGCAGCTCCAATTCCTCCATTGATTGTTCGAAACTTCCCTTCTTTTTGTTCTTGCTCGCGGTCGGAATGTCGCGACACAACAGAAAGCACTGGTTCACCGGGATCCAAGCCCTGTCGTGGGCCCCAAAGAAACGCACATCCACGTTGTTGTCGATCACTCGCATCGCTTTGGCCGGCCAGTACGGAAATCCTTTCAGTTTCGCCCAAACGAGCAAATGAGGCTCTTGCTAGAATAAAAATAAAAATAAAATTTAAAAAAAAATAAAAATAAAAATAAGTATTTATTAAATAAGATAAAATTCTCACGCAAGGATCGCAGAACCAATTGTCTTTACTGGTGTAAGAATTGAGGTAGCAGAAAGGACACACTTCAATTTCATTCATTTCGAACTTACAAACTTTGATGATCGATTTGGCACTTGACGTTAGTCGGTGTTGATCTGATGTTTAAACAACTAAATTAACTACACAGTTTTATTCAACAATTCACGGCCTTACATCCGTTGAAAATAATACAATTGTGTACGATCCACTTTGCATCCGACAAAAACGATTCGGTACTGCCGTACATTTTACTACGAATGTTCTGGAAAAAAAAGGGAAAATTTCAAACCTGAGTAATCGAGTGATCGAGTAATCGAGCAAAAACAATCAAATCGGTTTACTTTTTCGAGGGTGCTCAAATCCATCGGCTGATAAACGAAATCGGCATAACTGGGAAACTCCTCGAACGAAACCGGTTTCAGAAAAGCTTCGTCCTGTCGAACAATTAATTTGACAAAATAATTTGACAAAATAATTTCTCAATCTCGCTCTTCACTTACTCCGGCGTGCTTCATCCGATTGAGCGCGAATCGAAGCAAACTGCACAGCTGGTCCAACTGTATCATCTTCATGGCCCTCGAACGTGTGTCCACGTTCTCGCTGTTCAGTACGACCGTGCATTCCGTGCAAACCCAATCCTGCGTCTGCAGAACTTCCACTCCCAAACATCGCGTGTGGAAAACGCGGGGACACGCCGCACATTTGTACACTTTGCCCTCGCGATGGCACAGCCAGCAATAAGCGTCGCGCCCGTCGAATACCTGCAACCGATTATCTTCAAATGGTGCTCGTTTCGCTCGTTTCACATTCAAATTCAAATTCAAATTCAAATTCACCTGTCCTTCGCCTTTTTTCCTACGTTTCACGGGCGACGGAGTGTTCGGCTGGCTTCCGTTCGCCGAAACAACCGCGTTCGTGACGCGTTTCTTCGTAGTTGCAGCTTAGAAATAATTGAATGCGTCAGATAAAAGAAATGGTCGAGCACGAATTTAGGCTTACGACGTTTGTTCGGCGGCGCGACTACTCCGCTCGCTTGTTCCATTTTTTTCCTCCTAACAAAACGGATTAGAAAACCTGTTGCAAAATTTCGAAAAAATAAATAAATAAATAAATAAATAAATCCATCAATAAGACTCATTTAATAGCACTTTTTTTTTTCCTATTCCTATTCCTATTTCGGCACTATTCCGTTCAGTGTTCGATGCACGCTAAAAAACACTCGAAACAAAATGGAAGTGTCGCACGAAGAATGCGGCGTTCGTCTGCTGTCGCGCCACTCCACATTTCTACGTCAAATAATACAAATCACTTTTTTTTATACATTTCATTTATGAATTTATATATCTAACATAATTATATGAGGTTCTTGAAATCTCGCAACAATCCACTCGATTCGATTTCGACGTGTTTTGATGTGATTAAAATAATATAAATTTAAAAAAAATAAAAAATCCGAGAGCAGTCAATAAAATAGTTCCAAGATGGCGCCTGCAAACAGAAAAAAAGTATACACAATAAATAAACGCGTTTAGTAATGATCGTGCAATCGATTGCAAATACCGTTTTCAAATTGGTCCCTTCCGTACACCTCGATTTTCTCCGGTTGCGTACGATTTTTCAACCGCCATTGCCAATTTTTACTCATCGATAAGCATATACAGTACATAGATTGGGATCACCACGCTTTTACGCTCGCCGGATCCAATTGCACGCGCAGCGCCGCTTCTCGGCCGATTGCGGAACGAATCGACAAACACGTACACTTTGAGTTTTTGTGTATAGTTTCGGTTTTATTTTTAAATAAACATATTTTTACAAATCTCATTCATCTATGTACATAAAATACAAATGTGTCAAAATGCACATCACGTAAATACTAGAAATAAAAAAATAAAAAAATAAATACAAATATGAATTTTTTTAAAAATAAAAGTAGAAATATTTGAGCAATAGCAAAGAGGCTCAGAATGAAAAATTAGAAAGAGAAAAGAAAATTAACCGAGCGCACTAATAAATAGTGATAATCTCATTTGATTTATTCCCTAAATGCTACTCAAAAGTCGATAAGTGTTGTTTACGAAATTTCTGCAGCTACACAACGAGAATAAGAATCAAAAAAGATGTATATAGCTGAGCAAATGAAAAAACGGCCAAAGAAAATGTCGGTTCAAAACGGAGCTTCGGCGTTGTTCCTGAGTTGTTTTCTCACCTGCAACTGCATTTGCAGAGTGGCACTGTACGCGTCCTGCAATCTCACGCTTTGGTCTTCGAGTTTTTCTCTCAGCTGTTGCAGAGTGCGCAACAAAATTTGTCGTCGATGCAGAATGAGCTGCTTTTGAAACTTGATCTTCTCCTCTCTTCGCAACCGTTCCTCTTCCCTCGCCTCCCTGATCTTGTCCTCGACGATCAATCGCTCCAAACGTAATCTGTGCACCTTCTCTTCCAGACTTTCGCGGATCTGTCCGAGCGTGCGCGGCGTCCTCGAACACGCTTCCTCTTCCGGCGACAAGCTGCGATGTTTCGGCGTGTCCTGGTCGTCGTCGTCGTCGTCGTCGTCGTCGTCGTCGGCGAATTGGATGGGTTCGTCCTTCTCCTCCTCTTCCTCGTCCTCGTCGACCACGGGTGTCCTGTTGCCGCTCTCGTCCCACCACAGTTCCCTCTTGGTGATTCCATCGTCGTCGTCCTGTAAAATGTCCGTTACGCGATCGTACTCGTAGTTCTCGTCGAAACGACCCAGTTCGTTCAGAGTTTCGCACTCGTCCGTGTCGCTGCTCTCGTCCACTTGGGGCGACACGAGCGAAACATCGTCGCTGACGCACTCGTCCGCGGTCGACACGAACGAATTCTCGTCGCTGCTGCTCGGCGTGACGACGACGTCCGAATCGGCCGCCCCCGCAGTCGCCGCCTCGTGGCCGGCCGCCTGGATGTCGCCGTCGAAAACGGAGCCGCATTCGGAACTCGAGCTGCTCGTGCGCACCGACGACAATCCTCGGCCGACGGATAACCAAGGGTTGGTTCGGATCTTGCTGCGCGGTCGCGGCGACGCCGAACCCGCTTGACTCGCGCCGGCCAAGCACGTGCGGATGGAATGCAAACGACGATAGTCGTCGAAGGCCAAGCACGGGTCGTCGAGCGGCGGATAGCACGTGCACGGGAACGCGGTGGGAAGGAGCCCGGCGGAGAAGCAGGCGCAGGCGCACGTGCCTCGGCCTCCGACGCGGAACGGTGACAAATACGCCACCGCCGGCGGCAAATCGTGAGCGTGATGAAAAAAGCGCACTTCCTCCTCTTCGGCTTCTTCGGGCGCGCACGAAGGCAATTGCGGACTGGTGGGCGAGTTGCCAGCCGAGTCGAGTTGCTGACGCGATGTCACATCCACCGACATTTCCGCTACATTTTTCTTGCTCTTCTCTTTTTTCGCCTTGCGACGAGGCCGCACCACGTGCATCTCCATCCACGATTTGAACTTCATGCTGGACGCATTTAAAACGATCCTTCTAAAACGAAATTAAAAAGAAACATTTTAAATAAAATTAAAAATTAAAAATTAAAAATAAAATGACGTACGCGCACACGAACGAGATTCCATCCAAATACAAGTGAGTCGGACTCGCGATCGATCTCATCTTGGACTCATTTACGAAATTTTTACTGCGCTAACGCATCACTGTGAACCGACAACGACAACCGCGACTCACTTACTTGTACTTGTATTACCAACCAACCAAACCAGTGCAATAACATTTCATCGATCGATTCGTTTTCTCTTCTTCGCGGACCAAATAGCTCGTTCCATTTCGAACGATAATTGAAAAGGACACGAAGAAAAAAAATCGTTTTATTCCTCAACCGTTTAATAAGGCCATTTTCAAAATAAATAAATAAAAAAAGACACCTTTTTGCCATTTTGGCATGTTTTGCCATGTTTTGGCATGTTTTGGCTGCTCTGCCCGCCTCACGCTTCGGCACCGAAGCCCGACAATGGGGGTTGCTTTTTCTGCGATCAATTCGCCCCACCTACCACCGATCGGAAGAAACTACATTTCTTTTCACGCTCAGCTAGATTTACTTCCCGTTTCGTTAATTAATCTAACCGACAGGAACATTCGTTTTCCTTCCCCCCACCTATCCCCAGTCCCCACTCGCGTTGCGGTTTCGTCGCAACGAGATGAAATAAAACGATCGTCGTCATAGAAACCGCCCGCCCGACCGACAACGAGCCAAGGTGGGCGGTCAACGACCCGTCCCTCGAGGCCACTGTGCCGGGCGACTCCTTTAACATGCCCTCTTTTGTCAGAAAAAAATCAAATCAAAAAAGAAAGGCAGAAAAAATTTTAAAAAATTAAAAAAATTAAAAAAAAAAAAAAAACACAAATCCTTGCTTAATTAGACGCCTCTGGGAAAAATCGAAACTCAAGGACGTAAAAACGAAGAGACGTGAGAAAACGATGCACACTCAACTATCAACATCAACGCGGTTGTCATAGAGACGCCAGATGAAGGATCATAGGGATATGTTACGGAATAGCGCCGATTAAATTGAATCGATCATTTCTTTCTTTCTTTCTCTCGCTTCCTTTACTCTCTCGCTAAATCCCTTTTGGTTATTACCGGCAAATTGGGAAATTTGCATTTTGACATGTTTCTTACCTGTGTATTCGCGATCGAGGCTCGAACGCGAGCGGCTCTTCCGCGGAACCGAGTGCCAGCGAATAAATAAGAGCACTGCGCAGAGGGCGCACGAACACGATTCTCACACCGCTCGAGCGTGTCGTCGCAGCTTCACAAAATGGCTGCTCGCTTCGCTTTCAGCTTTCGGACTCGGCTAGTGCGTAATTCTGAATAATCCGTAGGAAAAGAGATTTATTTACTGGACGACGCCGGCGTAATTTAGTTTCAAGGATTTTCCCCACCTTTCGACATAAAACTTATAAATAAAAGTGAGGTCATCATCTAATCCTCATTTAAATATTTAAATTTTAAAAAAAAGTTTATAAATTTCCGGCTCAAACCGAGCGGAAATGTTTCCGAAAAAAATCGAGGGAAACAAATGAGCCAAATCAAAATCGCTTTGTTTTGTTTTGGATGAAATCAATATCATTACGTCAACGCGCGCAAACATTTGTAAAAATAAAACGAAAGATTGAGATTTCTGTCGACAGATGTCACCACAAAGATAAAAACAAAATCAGCTTTCATGTTTCCGTTTCGGGTTTTAGAATCCGCTCAAATCACCTGCTTCGAAATCCTCCAGCTGAGCCGAGCCACCAAATCGGAAGAAATTGTTTTTGCCCCTTTTTTGAACCCGAATTAATGGCTCTCCCCGAAAAATTTTCCAGTTTTTCGGAAGACGACGAAAAAGGAGGTAAACGAATTAATTTCGTTCTAACCCCCCCACAATCTCTCACATACGTAAATGCTATTTGCAATTTGTAATTTGTGTCGATGGACATGAATCAGAATCCGGCCAAAGCGAGATAGCACTGGTTCGGTTTGTGTTTTTCATTTCATTTTATTTGATTTTATTTTATTTTTAATTGCAGATGTTGTTGCCGCCACCAGCGTCTTGCAGCAACGTGCGAACGATGTGCGCAATCAACGGGTTAATTGGCAGTCGTATTTGCAGTAAGAAAGAAAATAAAAAATAAAAATAAAAAATAAAAATAAAAATAAAAATAAAAAACAAAACAAATGAAATGAAATTAATTAATGCAATGAATGCAATGAATTTTTCAGGAGTCAGATGATCAATCAAGAAGATTACAATTTCATCGTGGCTTTCGACAACGCGCAGCCAGATCGACGAGAAATAATTTTGCGAGATTATCGACTGCAATGCGCCAAGACGTTTATGAATTTACTGGGTCATATTTCCAAGGACCAGACGATCCAATACATTTTGACTCTGATCGACGACATGCTTCAAGTACGAAACCTCGTATTGTAGCTCGCTTATTAAGGCGCGTCTTAAAGCTTCGCGTTAATCTCTTTGAATTAGGAAGACAAAAGCCGAGTGGAGATTTTTAAAGAATACGCGAAAAAGAACCGCGAGTCGGTGTGGACGGCGTTCATCAATCTGTTGAACCGACCGGACGGATTCATCGTCAACATGGTAGCGCAAATGCTTACGTCTAATTCGTTTGAATTCGATTGACTCGTTAGTTTAACAATTTGTAGACGAGTCGCATCATCTCGAAAATCGCGTGTTGGAGCAAAGACCTGATGGACGGACCCGATCTGCATTTCTATTTAACTTGGCTTAAGGATCAGTTGCGCATGCAGGTGAGCGCTTTGAAATTGATCAAGTTGATGACGTTGGCGCCACGCTAACACATCTTATTTGGCAGAGCAACGAGTACATTCAATCGTCGGCGCGCTGTCTTCAGATGATGCTCCGTACCGATGAGTACAGATTGGCTTTTGTCGGCGTCGATGGCATTACCACGTACGTTTATTTTGTTTTATTTTATTTTATTTTATTTATACCAAAGAAATTTGCAGCGTTATTATTATTAATTTTAATTTTAATTTTAATTTTAGATTGGTTCACGTGTTGGATGGTCGAGTGAATTTCCAGATACAGTACCAACTCACGTTTTGTCTGTGGGTCATTTCTTTCAACCCCACGTTGGCGGAAAAAATGCAAAAGTAGAAAATCAAATCAAATCAAATCAAATCAAATCAAATCAAATCAAATGAATCATTTATGCCGGCACGTTTCAGATTTAAGGTTGTTCCCATATTGGCCGACATTTTAAGCGAAAGCGTCAAGGAAAAAGTGACCCGAATCATTTTGGCCGTACTTCGCGTGAGATTTTATTCATTTATTCATTTTATTTGAAAAAAATACTAGTTTGCATTTCCCTTTAGAATTTGTTGGAGAAACCCGAAGACAGCGACGTGGCTCGGGACAACGCGATCGCCATGGTGCAGTGCAAAGTGCTTAAACAACTGGACATTTTGCAAGGACGCAAATTCGACGATCCCGACATCATCGAAGACATCGAATTCCTCAACACGAAGTTGCAGGAAAGCGTGCAAGACTTGAGGTTTCTGCTGTTTAAATGGAATAATTTACTTGTTAGTTGGAATGTAACAAATTGTACGTGCACAGTTCATTCGACGAGTATTCGACCGAGGTGAAATCCGGTCGTTTGGAGTGGAGCCCGGTGCACAAATCGGCCAAGTTCTGGCGCGAAAATGCAATGCGTTTAAACGAAAAGAACTACGCCTTATTGAAGTACGAAGCGAAGTTGACTAAACGAGTAAATGTCGATTTGTCCATTTGATTTTAACGTGTTCATTTCGGTCAGAATTCTGGTGACGCTGTTGGAAAGCAGCAAAGACCCCCTCGTCCTGAGCGTGGCCGCTCACGACATCGGCGAGTACGTGCGTCATTATCCGCGCGGCAAAAAGTACGAGGTTTTCTTAAATACGTACAGTATTTCCATCTCTTTAACCGCTTCTCGCTTCTCTATAATTTTCAGCATTCTAGAACAATTGGGCGGTAAACAAATCGTCATGCACCACCTGATTCACGAGGATCCCAACGTGCGCTACGAATCGCTTTTGGCCGTCCAGAAACTGATGGTCCACAATTGGTAATTGTCCGATCGCTTAATCACTTCTCCTAGCCACATGTTTTGTTTCTTCTCCGTTGCAGGGAATATCTGGGCAAGCAGCTGGAGAAACCGGATTCGGAGGGAACTGGCGGCACGCAGGTATCCGCTAAGGCATAAATTAAACGCTCGCGTTCGTCATGTGTTGACTCCATTTCCGTTTTGACATTCCAGTAAGATAAGCAGATTAATTAATGTGTAAACGTTTTTGTAAATAATCAAGACATGTAACAATAAATAATGTTTAATTTAATAATTGATTGTTCGATAAGAAAGCGAGGTAAAGTTGTTTCTGTTGCGCGCTCACGGGCAAGAAATGCCCGCCCCCGTGGACGACTAGCGTGGGCTTTTCGAAACACCGCGCCAAATCTTCGCTCAACTCTGCCGAAATATGAAGTTGGGTGAATTTAAGCAATCTATATTTTGTACGGGACGTGTCCGTGCTACCTTTTGGAATTACTTTATCGTTCTCGCCGTATACGTGCAGCGTCGGAATCGATATTTGCGTATGGTACAGATTCGCGTGCGGTGAGCAGCGGCTTTTGAAACCAGCGATTATAATGGCAAATTTAAAATCGAATGGGGGTTCTAAAAATAATAAAAGACAATAAATAAATAAATAAATAAATAAATAAATAAATAAATAAATAAATAAAATAAACGCGAGATATCGGACTGGCGCATCACCATCACCTTTCCGCTGAGCCAGTGCGCAGAGGAGAGCGACGAACGCCGCTCCCTGGCTGAAACCCAAGAGGCCGTCGAATGACCCTCGAGCAGCGACAAATTTGCAGATTACATCCAAAGATTCTTCGTAACCTTTGCAAACGTCCGAATTTTCCAAAGCATCGAACGAGTCGTTTTCTTGCGAAAACCACCATCCACAAGGTGGCGCTCCATCTAAACGAAAAATATTGAAAACTATTGTAGTTATTTATTTATTTATTTATTTATTTATTTATTAATAATTATTTTAGAAATCGTGTACCCGTTCCACTGTCGTCGGCAACTCGGAAAGGCGCGTTTACGAAAGCTGTAACATGAATTGTATCCTCACTGATTCAACATTTTACGTTATTTCTCACTTAATTCCGCTTCGTTCTTGACTAGTTTCCTGAAAGCTCCGAGTTTTTCTCTGAACGCATCAGCGCTCTGCCTGCAACAAGCACGAGAAAAAAATATAACAAAAATAAATTGAACAATGTCAAATGGCTACCCACCTGTATCCGTGAATGCACAAAATCTATAAAAAATGAACGTGGAATTAAAACGAGAAAATCATTCGCAAACAGTAGTGATAGTGAGCATAGAACCTTAAGTTTCTCTCGGGCAGCCATAATGGGCTGTATCCGCATCACCTTTTCCGTGCAACTCGCGGGTGACGAATATAAAAAGCCTGCAGTGCAGCCAGCGATCGGAATGCCAGATACGAAGCGAGAGGTCGTGATTGCCAGCACGATCAATCTTTATTTCTATATATCCTCCGACAATTTGAACGCAAATTTTTCACCAGAATCATCTGAAAGATGCAAGTGGGTTTCATCGGTGCCGGACGGATGGCACAAGCCATCGCTCGCGGAATCATTTCTGCAGGTTTGTCCATCTGTTGCCAACTTTTATTTTATTTTATTTTAATTTAATTTCGTTTCGTTAATCTTACACAAAAAAAACAACTTGTTAAATAATTTCGGATTGCAAAAATGCGCACCAATAACACTTCGGTGGTTGGAATTTTCCTAAAGACGTGACGCGAATAACAGCCCGAGGCCAAAAATGAATAATCAAGGTCAAAGGTCGCTTTTCAAATATTAAATAAAAAGCTATACAGTATTCGTAATTTGAATTGCGTCGAGGTTATCCGGTTATTCGACACTTGCTCGTATCAAATTCTTGCGCTCGATTTTTTTCAGGCAAAGTAAAAGCGAGTAATATAATAGCGAGTTCACCGAAACAAGATTTAGCGTACATCGACGAAATTGCGGTAAGTGATAGCGATATCAACGATTTAAACGATTTCAACGATTTCAACGATTTCAACGATTTCAATGATTCTTTTTAATCTAATCGCAGACATTAGGCATCCAAACGACTTTCAACAACTGCGAAGTCGTCGAGAAAAGTGACGTGGTGATTGTTGCGGTGAAGCCGCCAGTCATCCCCAACGTGATGTCCGAAGTCGCGCCGGTGGTTTCGCAGAAACAGCTCATCATCTCGATCGCGCTTGGGATCGCCATCAAAGATCTGGAACAAGTGAGATTTCATAGCCGATAATAAAAATTAAATTTAAAAAAAAATTTAAAAAATGGAAAAATGTCGAAACTCAAAACCGGTTTTGTTTTCAGATGCTGCCGAGGACGACTCGCGTAATTCGGGTGATGCCGAACATTCCGTGCTTGGTGCGCGCAGGTGCGTCCGTTTTCGCTCGCGGCACGTCCACGCGAGAAGACGACGGACACATCCTCAAAGAATTCTTTTCCAGTGTCGGGACGTGCGAAGAGATTCCCGAAGTTCTCATCGACGCCGCCACCGGTCTGAGCGGCAGCGGCCCCGCTTACGTAATTAGAATTTGAATTTGAATTTGAATATGAAGTTGAATTTGAATTTGAAGTTGAATGTCGCAGATGTTCATCGCGATCGAAGCGCTCGCGGACGGCGGAGTCAAAATGGGAATACCCCGCGATCTGTCGTTGCGACTCGCCGCTCAAACGCTCATGGTAAACAAATTCGACAAATTTCCATCAAAAATCGTGTTTTAATCGAATCGGCGAATTAGGGAGCTGCCAAAATGGTGCTGGACACCGGTCGACACCCGGGATCGTTAAAAGACGACGTGTGCTCGCCGGCCGGCTGCTCGATTCAAGGCGTTTACCACCTCGAAAGAAGCGGACTCCGCGCCAGTCTCATCGAAGCTGTCGAAGTGTCCACGGTCAGGTCGATCCAAACGGGAAAACGACACGACAAATCGAACATATGAATGCGAAAAACTCCTTTTATGTTTTATATTCTTATATTCTTCTTACAGGACACTTGAGAAAATCGTGTTTTGCAAATAAATGTAAAATTATTTATCCCATTTGTTGAAATAGTTTGGACGAACTCGCGCACGACGGACAAACGTGTAAAGTTTCGTGGATGTAGCTGTCGCATTCCATGCAGAACGTGCCGCCGCACAGCTTACACGCGAACCCTTTCTCGGCGGCCGCCACGCTCTTTTGACACGCCGAACAACACCTGGCAAACAAATCAAAAGTTAAAACTAAATCACAAAAGCAAAAAATACCGAGCAAAATTACGTCTTGTGCGCGACGGCGATTTCGTCGAACGCGTCCAGCGGAAACAGATGGTGGTAAGATCGCGCCAAATGCGGCGCGGACACCAAAGTGAGCCCGCAAGCTTTGCATTCGACGGGCAATTCGCAATATTTGCTCCGACATTGCGGGCAGAAATATCCCGACGTGCTGAACCCCTGTCCGCTACTTTTGCTATCTAAATGGCTAAACAAACAAGAAATTAAGAAATTAAGAAATTAATTAATTAATTAATTACTTAATTAATACACAATCATCGATTTTTACCACATGCACATTGAGGGTTTTGCATCGGCGTCGCCTCCCGCCAAGTGGTGCGGAAATCCCATTCGAATGAGCGACGATTCCGCATTCACGAGCGCGGGCGGTGGACTGAGATGTTGATACAAAAGCTCTTTGTAGTGAGTTTCATCCAAAATGACGCCGTACACGCCTGCAGAAAAGAAAAAAGTGTGAAAATATTCGATCTAAGCTCGAAGCTCGAAACTCGTTCCGCGGTCTCACCTTTCGTTTCCTGGCAAATAAATTTACAAATTCTCAACTCCGCCGACAAACCGATGACGGAACACCGAACGTTCGCTTGTTTTAACGACTGAAAAAGAAATAATGCAACCGTTTTCAGAAAAATCGAACCAACAACTCGACGTTAAACGCGTTTACATCGATGACGGTGAAGATATTCCCCGGGTCGCACGTGGTCAAACTGCCGAAAATAATGACCACTTCCCTGCTCACGTGCCTGGGTAGATGGCGTAGGGTCTGCACGGCCATTTGCAGCGAATTTTGCAACGACGGCTCGCCGGTGCACGCCAAATCGGCCGCCTTTTTAAGCGCATTTATGTGCCGTTTCGGATTACCTCCCAGTTCCGTGATTTTCTCGGCTCGCTTGTTTCTCGTGGCTATGATTCCGATTTGACTGATCGGATTTTGATCGAAATATTCTTCGACGAAACATTCCAGCAACTAATTAATTAATCAATAAACAAACAAACACTATTAGCATATTAATCGTTTTTTCTTTCGTTTTCTTTCGTTTTCTACTTTTAGCGTGCAGATTTGTCTGGTTGGTTTCAGGTCTTGATCTTGCATGGATTCCGACAAATCGACTATGACGTACAGATGTCTCATCTGATTAACAACACCATCGGGTCAGTCGTCAATTAGGTCAATTATCATCAGCCCGAGTATCACCAACTCCGCTTTTATACCATTCCAAGTCGAACATTTTCCGCTTTCTCTTTGAATCTTCGCTTCCTCGCCCTCTGAATAATATCTTCGATCGACGACTCGATGTGTCCGTCCGCATCTTCTCGGATCGCTTCCCTATCGCAAAATTACAAATTTAATTACAAAATTACACGATTAAAACCGTGTCTCGATACGAACCATGTTTTTTCGTAGCCGGTTTCCCACTGATATTCTTTTAAATCTTCTTCGTCCGCCATTTGTAAACTTTTTCAACTATCCACTCCTGTACCCGAGCCTGTACCGGAGTTCCGATCGATAGTTCGTGTGGCTGCCGCATTATTAAACAGCGCCACTTTAAAATTATTTATCTCAAGAAATTTACATTTAAGCTAAAAAAAAACGTTCACTCTGCATGAAAAAATTCATTTAAACTGACAAATACATTTCAAACATGTAGTTTATTTATTTTATTATTACTCAGCACTCTCAATTGTACACAAAGCATGACAAAGCATAACAGTTATTCATACGACGTATGTTGTTTACATCATTTTATTTTATTTCATTTCATTTCATTTCATTTCATTTCATTTCAATCTTCCGCTGTTTCACTTCGGCTTTCGTCCATAATCTGCTATTGAGTTTTTCGCCCGCAATGTACAAACTGACAAACATCGCTAAGCCGAGTAAATAGAAAACCACTCGCTGACCCCAGTTGAGGATCTGAAGAATCGGATAGACCCACACGCCGGCAAAAAATGCCAAATGGAGTGTCCTGCAACGACACAACTCATCACAAATTCAAGTTCCCTTCCCCTTTGCACGAGCAATCCGACACCGTACCAATAAATGTACGCCGAAACAAACACAAGAAGACAGCTGATGCCGGTTCTTCGAGAGGGATACGCGTGAGGCTGTAAACACAATTCCACCAGCGTCGTCGGAAGGATCAAAGTGTGCTGCATTGAAATAAATGAAATAAATTAAAAACAATTACAACAGTTAGTGCCAATTTACCAAAACATGATTGAGCCATCTTGGAAAATAGTTATCCAACACGAGCGGGAAAACCAATTCTCGATCAATCACGTACAGGCCCCAGAATGTGAAGCAAACGAACTAGAGACACAAAACAAACAAACAAACAAACAAACATACGAGAAACCAGTTGAGCAATCAATCAATAAATCACTTTTATGCAATTAATGTACTAATGCAAGTGGAAAAACGACTGTGGCGAACACGAAGTCTTTGACACGATTCAACCGGCTGCTCAACGTCAAGTCGCACACGACGCATAACCCGTTGAAACACACCTGCAACACCTGCAACAACAATTTCATTTAGCACCGCGATTCTAGTCAACTACTATCTTAATAGCTTAGAATTACGGCGTTCCAAAACGTGAGATATTTCCATCGGCCGGCGTAATTCCTCGGCGGTTCGTTCTGTCCGGGTATTCTTACAAAATTTACATCGTAATAGATGGCGTAAGCGTACACCGCAGTCCAGATCGTATGCAAACCGAACGCGAGCAACTCAGTTTTCCACATTTTCAACTCACGTCTGCTGTCGACGCCTACAGTCTACACCGACCGACAGATAACAGGTAGTGTCGTAGCATCGCGTCTACAAACAACGCCCATCTTGTTATTGTATTTCGTTCACGGTGCTGCCATCTCGCGTCGCCGGTTCGAACTGAAATTTGAATACGACTTGAGTTGAGTGTACTGTAAGCTAAATAACAATAAGCCATAAACATTACGAGCGTTTTTTCTTTTGCTTTTTTTTAATGCATGATGAGTCATTTTGAGTCATTTATCCGAGCAATAATTAAAACAGTATTACGACAATAATTTCGCGTAACTACACATGCTACTCGTTATTTTCAGTCTGCTTTTGCCGAAGCTGAAGGAAGTGAGCAAATGGATTCTTTTCTCCCGAGATGGCGCTTTCCTCGCGTTAACGTATTTTATTTAAAAATAATTTAAAAATTTCATTCTGATTTGAGAACGATTGCAAAATTTGCATCGTAAAAAAATCATTCACACATTTCTTGCGTGCAAAACCCGAAATGGGAAATTAAAGGTAGCGCTTTGAAAAAATTGCATCGACATGACGTCACCCGCCATGTGTCGATGCCAATCAAGAAACCCCGAGCCAATGAGAAGCGACCTTGCGGCGTGTCATTTCAAACCAGGCCGACTCACCACCAACAACACCCATCGCTCGCTGGACATTCGTCCAGGCAACTCCTAAAAGTAAACGCGACGTCCTCGTTTAGCACCGGTGTTTTCTTTCATCCGAGCCATTTAAGTTCCATCGTCATTCGTCACCCACCGGATCGTGGCGTGTGACCGCGAAAACCGTTGGCAACTTTTCGAATCGAACGCGCATCGGTTGAAAAACATCGGGAGTATCAACCGCGAGTTTCTTTCTTTCTTTCTTTCTTCCTTCCTATTTGTTATACTTGCTTCGGACCCGATCCGCGCGAGGCGATGAAATTATGAATAACGAGCCGTGCGTGAACAACAACGTTCGAGGATTCCTAACCATCGACGATCGTGTCAACGGATTAATTCGCACCGAGCCCATCGCAGATTCGTACAATGTGGAGCAAAGGCCGTTTGCCAGGTGAGAAACATAAAACAAAAAACAAATTGAAACTAAAACAAATCAATTAATCCGGATTAGATTTGATTTAATTTCATAATATTGGTTATTTTTATTAACCCGATACGTATCAACATCCTGTCACAAGTTTTTTCTTTTCTTTTTGCTTCTCTCGTCGTTTTTTTCCATTCAAATTCCAAACTCTCGACTCATTCGAAATAAAACTGGGCTCAGCCACGACTCAGCAATTTTTGCCTCGAACCACGCACGAAACAGGAAGGAAGCGAGGAAGCGAGGAAGCGAACCAAACTAAACTTAAACTAAAGTTAAACTAAAGCTAAAGTTAAACTATAAAGCTAAAGTTATTTTAAAAATGCCGTCCCCAAAAATTGAAAAAGGTTCGGTTCTTCATTTTTTTGCTCGCTGCTCGAAATAGGCCAAGTGCACTCACTACGGTAACTAAGTCCTTTGTCCCGTGCAAATACTCGCCATGCCACACCAGATCGATTATTTTTACATTTTAATTGAACCGACTCGTGAATTTAATTTAATTCAATTCGGACACATTGCCCGGGTTGTGTTATTTTTTTCTTGTATTTTCTTTTATCTTTTTTAATTAATCGGCCTTGAATCTCCTCGGCAATTGAACGAGGCGCTCATTTCTGATGCCAACAATTTTTCCAATTAGGAATTGATTTTCTTCGCCCGTTTTGGTCCGTTGGCAAAGTTTCCACGACGACCGAAAATGGCAACGAAAAAAAAAAACAAGAAAAAGAAAACACAACAACCAGTTTGAAGCGATGTTTACGCATTTATTTCGTAACGCGTGTTATGAGTAAGGCGCAAGGCGCAAGGCGCACTATCTATTCCTATTTGGTCAAGGAAAACACTTTAGACATGATTTTTTTTTTAAATTTTGTGACCCGCACTCGGGTCCTACTGACCCACTGTCAGGCCCCGAACCTCGACATTTTGCAGATTGATCGTTTCGTTTCTCACGCTCATTCGATCAAATAAACGAAACGAGCTCCGTTCGTTCGTCCGTCCGTCAGATTGGCGTCGTCCCTTAATTTTTTCTTTTTCCTTTTTTAATAGGTCATGGTCATCTCAGCGAAACATCTCGGTTGCAAAAATGGAGTAATATTTGCTACGAATGAATAAGCGGGGCGTGTTTGATTTCTATTTATTTATTTATTTATTTATGTATCTATTTATTTATTTATCTATCTTAAATATGAAATTAATTCGTTGACCGGCGCGTGTATTGTGGTCGCCCGGTGGCATTGAACTGCGGAATAAAGAGGTTGGTGGCCCTGTGGCATGAAAATAGTGGAATGTGGATGATGATGATGATGATCATAAAATATTTGACAGCGATTGAAAAATATATTTATTGGTATTTGTGTTTTTTGTTTTTCTCACCTTGACAAGGTGACGGGTGTTCGATCCGTTTGCTCGGCGTTTTGTTGACACAAATCGAAAATTGCAACACCGTCCGTCGTCCTTGCAAGGACGTGCTCGCATTCGTGACTCGTTTTTGATTTGTATTTATTTTTGTAGGGGCAAATTTGCAACGGTTCGTCGATGTCGACACAAGAAAACGAATGTGGACTACGCGGCGAAATTCATACGGAAACGGCGGCGTGCGATGGACGTGCGACACGAAGCGCTGCACGAAATCGGAATTTTGGAGCTGAGTCGCAGTTGCGCGCGAATCGTTCACTTGCACGAAGTTTTCGAGACGAGTGCCGAATTCGTACTCGTTTTAGAATTGTAAAAAAAAAGTTGGATGAGTTAAAAATGTGTGTATAATCAATTGTGTCGGCTTGCAGAGCTTCCGGTGGCGAACTGCAGCGTTTGATCGACGAAGACGAAGTGTTGGACGAGAAGGACGTGGTCCGGCTCATGAGACAGATCTTGGACGGATTGATTTTCCTCCACGACAGGCACATAGCCCATCTCGACGTCAAGGTGAGTGCGAGTGCGAGTGCGAGTGCGAGTGCGAGTGCGAGTGCGAGTGCGAGTGCGAGTGCGAGTGCGAGTTCGACCGTGAATTGATCGCTAGAAATGGAGAGATGGAGAGAGAGGGAAAGAGGGAGAGAGGGAAAAAGAGAGTTGATTGAACGGAGGAGAGAAATTAACAAGTTTTAGCGATTCACTCGTTTCCTGGATGTGTTTTTAAAAACGGAAATGAAATAATTAAGCAGTGCGGAAATGTTTTTCTGCAACATTAAATTAATCGCGCTACCAAGTAAGTTGTCGAGTGTTTAGTTGGAACCGTGCCATCGCCATCGCCATCGCCGTTTCTTCCCAATTAGGAATACTCCGAGTCTCTCGTTGAGTCGAGTCGAGTCTCTCCGTCGAGTTTTTGGTCCTTGACGAGAGACTCACGCTCGAACAATTTGCACAACTCTCTTTCGCCGAATTGAGGGCAACGTTATGTTGGCCAATGTCGTTTGACCATGTGCTGACCACCTGTTAACGAATTAATTTCAGCCTCAAAATCTGTTGCTGACGAGCGCATTTCCTCAGGGTGACGTGAAATTGTGCGATTTCGGAATTTCGCGACTCGTGCAAAACGGAGTGGACATTCGAGAAATCCTCGGCACCCCCGACTACGTTGGTGAGTGACGAGCGACGAGCGACGAGCTAGTGAGCGCCTCGAGGGCGAGGACGACGACACTGGCTTTTTAATTAGCTAATTATTTAATTGATTCTAATTGATTTTAATATTTTTTTTCAGCGCCCGAAGTTGTGAGTTACGAACCAATTACGCTGGCGACGGACATGTGGTAAATTGTGTTTACACATAGTGTTGAAGTTGAAGTTGAAGTTGATGTATACTACGTATATACGTAATATTATTCCCGGGGCTTGCTCGTGACCTTCGTTACTCAACCTCAAAACCTCGATTTCGAATTGCCCCGCTGCCTGCAGTTTTCCCACGCACATTTTGTTTATTTTATTTTATTTTATTTTATTCTATTCGAATCGTTGATGTAATGTAATTTTGCAGGAGCGTCGGAGTGCTGGTCTACGTGTTGCTTTCCGGCCACTCCCCGTTCGCCGGCGAGACCAAGCAGGAAACGTTTTGCAACATTTCGCGAGTCAACTTTGATTTCCCCGACGATTTGTTCGAGGACGTCTCCAGTTTGGCGCTCGACTTCATGAGGAAGTTGCTTATCAAAGATCCTTGGTGAGTCCCGACCCGACTGTTTGGAATTCGAAAGTGCACTTATTGCGCAATTCGGTTAAGTAAGTAATTAATTAATAATTACGCCGTCGCTTCGCTTCGCTTTGCAGCCAACGAATGACCGCCCGCGAATGCCTCAAGCATCCCTGGCTGGACGCGTGTGCGCAACAACCCTTCGCTTCGTCCAAGTCGCCGAGTTTGACGTTCCGCGCCCAGCGCGACGACTCGCGTCACCGTCGTCTGGAGGATCTGGATCTGCCCAAGTGCCGCGGCTTCAACAAGAACTTATTAGTGGGTGAAGGTGTCGTGTGCTGAAACGAAACGAAACGAAACGAAACGAAACCAACGAGCAACCCGGAATGTTGCTGTGTTTTCTTTCTTTCTTTATTTTCTCGATTCGTTTTTCTTTGCATCGCTTCACCACTAACTAACTCGCGGTTTTCTGAATTTTCTCTTTTCTCTTTGCCTTTGCCTTTGCCTTTGTCCTTTTCTTTTCTGCAAGCAGAAATCTTTGTCGCTGTCGTTGTTCCTTTTCAAAATTGGGCAGTATTGGAGACTAGTTTTCTTTGCGTTTTTCTTCTATTTATTTTTATTTCTATTTTTATTTTATTGCCATTTTAAGTGAATAATAAATCAATCAATAAATAAAAAAATAAATAAATAAATAAATAAATAAAATACCTGCTGGTTTGGGTAGTTTAAAAAACGATTACTTTATTAACTTCTCGTTACAAAAGAGAGAGAGAGAGAGAGAGAGTGATTGTGAGTGTGTTGAGTATTGAATATTGAATATTGAATTTAAGTAATAACCTCGGTCATGTGCAGCTGCAGCAACTTAATCACTTGCGCCAAACAGTCGAGCGACATGACGGCCTCATCCATCTGTTTGCTCAAAATATAAGTCCAGAAGCGCAACCGAGGCCGCTCTTGATCCAGGTACGCGATGAGCGTGGCCACTCGCAGGTGGTCGGGAGTGGTGAGCCCCACGCGAAGACTCAACGCTTTGTACACGCTCAGTCGCAGCAGATCCGACGTGGCCGGCAGAGCGAACCGACGGCAATGGAAATCGACCAGCGTCACGTTGTTGCCGTGACAGAAGACCGAGTGGCACACGCCGCGCACACGCTGCGGCAACGGTCCGGGCAGGACGGCGCACAGCGGGTACAGGATGGCGGCGCACTTGCCCAGGTGCGCGATCGTACGCAGCCGCCGGTGCGTCTCGTCCGCCAGCCAAAAGAGCAGCGACGACTTGTCGTCAGTGGCGTCGCAGAAACCGCCGCCGCCGCCGCCCGCCTCCTCGGCCTCCTCAGCCTCACTGCCGCCGCCACCGCCTCCGCCGCCGCACTTGATGGCGCCGTCTTCGGTCATGAGTCGGTGGCACAGTCGGCCCACGAACAGCTCCTCCAGGCTGGCCGAGGTCGCTTCCCACTTCTCCGTCGACAGGGTCGCGTAAGTGCATTTCTGTTCGGACACCAACTGCACGTCCAACGTCCACACGGGCGTCAACTGGCCCAGCGCCGCAGTGTGGTTGAACAGCGACAGGCCCACGTGAGTCGCCACCAATTCGTCCAAGTCGAGTTCGCGCTCGTTCCGTTGCTTCTCGCTCTTCGCGTAAATCGCGTACAGTTCGTCTCGCAGTGCGACCAATCGCTTCGAATCCATCAAACAAATTTCAGCCAAACTGATCGACTGCGCCGCAGTGTCCCGACAGTTTACCGCCCGGTTGCCTAGCAATCGATTTTTCCCATTTTTCCCCGGCCCTGGCGTGTCCCGGCGCCATGCCGTTTTTATAAATACACGTTTATACACCGACAACAAAACTTAGGAAATTCAGAAAATAAATAAACGACTTTTTTTTCAAAAGAAATGTGAAATAGTATCGGAACGTTTTTTCTTGTTTCTCTTCTTTTTCGTAAAGGCGCGATTTAGTGCAGACTCGTGTCACCAGACGGCGCTCCGGTCGAGTCGAACGGAATTTTAGAAAGGGTAAATATGTTTGTTAATATAGTCACGCAATTTAAACGTGTGTAAAAATTCGGAAAAAAGTTTCCACTAGGTTGACGATTTCGCGTAGTGTTGTTCGAGCGATTGTCGTGAGGTGCGCTTTTTCCAGACGCCGCGCGACGTTAGGCCAGGCGCTTGGGGTTCGAAAGGCTGACGAGCACAGGAGATCGTCGGGCTGTTCTCAAAATAATATGGTACGTTCTATCTGTTTATTTTCCTCCATCTTGTCGATTGGAATGCGTTGACGAGATGGGATAAATAGACGGGACAAAGAGAGTCGAGTGTGTTGGTTAGAATGTGGCGATGAATTCGTGTTCGATGATGGCGAGGACGAGGACGAGGAGCGGACAGCGGAGCCGGACTAATTTTAGCCGTGTTCCGTCTCGCTTGAGCTTGTATATATTTAGCCAAAAATGGATCTTCTCGGATTACTAACAAACTAAATATTGGAATTCCTACCTCACTCGTTATACGATGTGATTGCAACAATGTCGAGTGGTTTAATAAGGAAATAAAGAGAGAAATTAAAAGAAATGAAGAAAATGAAAATGAAGTGTCGTTGATGTTGAAGTGTCGGGTCGGGTCGGGTCGGGCACTCGGGCACTCGGGCGCACTTGGAACACAAAAGACGAAATGTTTCCAAATGACGTTAATTTATCTTTTGTTTGAATTTGCAGTCAGCTGCAAACAGCACTGAAGCGTCTCCGTCACCATCTCCCATAAATACAAACAATGCACCTAAATATGGAACCTTAGTCCCGAACAGAATATTTGTAGGCGGAATTTCTGCAAATGTAAGTTACACACGAGAAGGATTGAAACCAAAATTGACACAAAATTGAATGTTCAGACAACGGAATCGGAGCTGCACGCGTTGTTTTCGACGTACGGCAATGTGAAAGCGACGAAAATCATTTCCGACCGTGCTGGAGTATCCAAAGGGTAAGTTGTGCTTTGGCATTGTAGCCAAGCTCGAATTTATCAAATGAAATGTGGTTATTTTGTTGCATCTTGAAGCGAATAGGAGGTAGGAATTTAATCGGAGAGGCAGAAAAATGATTATTTTTTTTCTTTCTTTCTTTTTCTTTCTTCTTTCTTTCTTTCTTTCTTTCTTTCTTTCTTTTTTTCTTTCTTTCTTTCTTTCTTCTTTCTGATTCTTCTCCTAGATATGGTTTTGTTACTTTTGAAACAGAAGAGGAAGCCAAGAGGATACAAAAAGAAGTAAAAGCGATCGAATTGTCTAAATTGTAAAATAAATGTCTAAATAAATGCATTTTGCAGGCTGACAATATTGTTTTGAAGGACAGGAAGTTGAACATTGCACCTGCCATAAAAAAACAGGTAACCGGTATTAGAAGAAAAAGAAAGAAAACGTTTTAATGAAAGCAAAATTTGTTTCGCACGCAGCAGCCATTCACACGAATGTTCGGTAAGTGTAAAATTGTTAAGCTAACGCTCGGCTGGGGCTGGGGCAAACAAATGTACGTTTATTAGCAGACCCGACGCAAGTGGTTCCAAACGGTACGGTCATGTACCACAATGGTGTTCCGTACACTTACCAAAATGGTATGGCGTTTTTTACATCACCCGAAAGCTCCTATTCATTTCAACAACCGCAGGTTGGTTTAGTGTTGACATTCACTCGATTTGATTCGTTGACTCTGATTGATTGATTGATTGATTGATTCGTTCACTCATTCAGCAGGCGGCCTATCCTATGATCTACCCACAGCCGGTTTACTTGCAACAACAGCAATACCAGTACCAAACTCCGACAGTAAATGTGCGAAGTGACGGAAACGAAAAACATGGCTAGTGTGACTAATTGGGCATTTGCAATGTGCATTTCAGGCTCAACCGCAATGGACCGCCGCCGGCAACCAGTGGCGTTGGGCTCCGCCCGTCAACTTCGGACAAGTGAGCTTTGAGGAAACTCCTTTGACCCCTTTTCCCCCTTCGTCGTGTTTGGGCCAGGGTTTAGTCGGGCATCGGTCAAATTGATTTGAGTTTGTTTGATCTTTTGCGATGTGATTTGTTTTCCAGGGTTCTGGTAATCCGTACACTCCGGTGGTCACTTCGGACGCATATTATCCGCAGGGAGCTGCGTCCTCCTACCTTTTGCCAGAAAGGAATTACTGATCTGATCTCACACTTCATTATTCGGTGTAAATTTTGTCCGTCCGTATTTCTTTAGTCATTGTTTCCGCTAGAAAACTCCCGTTAGAAGTCCGCTTTGAGCTTTTGAGCTTTTGAGCTTTTGAGCTTTTGAGCTTTGAACCGCTTTGCTTTTTTAATGCCGAGCGAGCGGAGCAAGAATGGCGATTTAACGGGCGTTTCGCGCTTTTGCAGAATCCCAATCTGCCCGCTACCCAGTACATTTATCCTCACAACGCGGCCACGGCAGCCTCTCCGGCTCTGTCGGTTTCGCACGCGGCCAGCGACGGGTTCCAGTACGCGCAAGCTGCCCACGCGCCTTATCAGCCGCCAGCCGCTGATCTGGCCGACATTTCGATCATGGAAGCCACTTCCGCCGAAGTACGACTCGATGAACGGTGTTCGAGTTGTAATTGTAATTGTAATTGTTGTTTGTTTGATTGATTGTGCAGGAGAGTATCAGTTTGATGGATACGCAGCGAGCGAGCAACAAGTCGATGAATCGACAACAGGTGTCGTCTTCCATCGACTTCCACGTGCTGCCGATCGACCAGGGGAGCAAGAACTTCAAGAAACCGGGCGGGAGTCCGCGCAAGGCGTACACGCCGACCGGCTCCTCGCGACTGCAGCAGCAGCATCAACAGCACCGACAGAAATTCATGGCCAAACACGTGAACGGGCTGCACATTCTCACTTACTCGCCCTCCGAAAAGCCCGAAGATTTGATGCACGTGACGGACGCTGGAATGGCTCCCGCCGGTGGTCCCCTCACTCCTCCGAACACTCCGATGGCGATGACTTCGGCCGCTCAAGATTCCTCCATCATCGATGCCACTCTCAAGTTGCAGGCCCTCAACCTATAAAGTCGGCCGACAATCGCCAAGATTTTGATCGGCCGTCTTTGTCTCTGTCTCTGTCTCTTTCTCTCTATTGCTCTCTCTCTCTCTCTCTCTGTCTATCTCTCTCTCTATCTTCCTCTCTGTCTCTTTCTCTCTCTTTCTCTGTCTATCTCTCTCTTTCTCTCTTTTTCTTTCTTTTTCTCTCTCTCTCTCTCTCTCTCTCGCTTGCAACTCGCCGTGGGGGCGGCGAGATTATAAATCCAACAAAAAATTATATAAAAAAACATTTAAAAAAAAATAATGAAAATAATAATAATAACAATTATAATATATTTTAAAAAAAAAGTGAAAGAAATCGAAAGTGAGTTGTACTTGTTTTTGAATTAGTTGTGATTTGTGCTGTGATAAAAGTCGAAATTAATATGCGTGCAAAAGTGTCAGTACGCAATAAATTATTATAAAGGAAAAGTCATAAATTTTGTCTAATTTAATATTTATTTATTAATTTATTTTTTTCCTTTTTCTTTTCGAAACTTTAGACGCCATTTTTTTGTGAAATTGTTTAGTTGAATTGGTTAAATTTGAACGAAAGGCCGTTGAGTGCGTACGTAATAATTCTTATAGTACCGTAAGTAATACTAATAAATAATAATCGAAGCGATTCTTTTACCTATCTATCTCCATATCTATTGTTGTTTAGCTTTAAAAAAAAACTGTGATTCTTAAACTATGATAAGAAAAAAATCGATTCTGCTATTTGATTCCCTGTGATTGTAATGATTTTTGCACAAATGAAATGTTAATTTTATTATAAAAATGTATGGATGAAAAAGATTTTTAAGTCAGTTTTGTAATAAATACTACAATAATAATAATAATAATTATAATAATTATAATAATAAAAATAAAAATATATTGTGGCTCTAGTCCTCTTAAGAATCGTATTACTTTTCGTGCGATTGATCCGACTCATTATTGTATCGTAACATTGGGAGTTGAATAAAACCTAATATTTAACTCTGCCGATAGGTGTCGTCGTCGTCTTCTCCCGTTTTGTTGCCGATGACACGAGTGACTCGTTAAAAAACCCCACATTACAGGTTTCGATTTCGAGGTAAGTTTTAGCCAAATATTCGATCAAATTTTTGTACTGGATTTAAAAAGACGTCGGCGAGCCCGCGACTCGGCGGGAACGAAGATTGAAAAAACGAGTAAAATCCCGTCAAACGTTGCCCTATACTTCTACGCCGCGTGCGGGTCCGCGGTGGCGAAATAGTCCCCCGTGGAATTGGACGTAAATATTAAAACTCGTTTAGTTTTGGCGGTTTTTTCGTGTCGGACGCGTGCGAAAATCGCGTTTGGTCGACGCCGAGCAGATTTGCCCGAAGATCGAGGCGATTTGGGGCGGGAGGAAATTTTCGCGCGCTTTTATCGCAAATCTGTCCCTTTTATACCGAGCGAGCCTGTTCACCGCTCTAAATACGATGCCCATGTCGAGCATCCTTTTCCACAATTTGGATTGTAGAAACCAGCTTTAACAATCGCGAAGGTACGGAGAAGCGAGTTTATATCGAATTATAGCGTTGATTTTGATCGACACGCCCAATCGGCCACGTGGCATGTCACCGTGCGAGTAGCGCCGAGCCACCGCCGTGGGTCGTGGGGGCGTTCGGGGAGCTTTGTTATCCTCCGTCGAATTTGACGTGACACGACGACGGGTCGGGTGCTTGAGAAATAGCGAGCGAATCACGAATCCTATTTTTGTCGTTTGTAGGAAAGAAGATTGGTGTTGCGGTGGCAAGATTAACTATGAAGGTGAGCGAAAGAAACAGTAAGATGGGCGCACCGCCCCGCACCCACTTCGAGCGAGTGAACGAGCGAGAGCGAGCCAAACAGCGATTCGTCGGCAGTGTCGGTCGGGCATTCAGGCACTCAGGCACTCAGGCACTCAGGCATTGAGCCGTTGGGGCGACACACTGGATTCACTGACTGACTGTTGTTTGTTATCGCATCTCGCGCTCGTTCATTTCTTCGTTAATTGTCACTGATGAGTGAATAAATGAATGAATGAATGAATGAATGAATGAATAAATTCTTAAGAAAAAATCAATCCCCTCGTTTATTTGTTTAAAATTTGATTTTCAGGATGAACTCGGAGGAACCGAATTAAAAATGAACGGGATAAAAACCGACGAATCGGTTCAACTGAACGGCGAAACGGGCCAAACGACTCCGAACCAAGAATGTTTGGACGATAAAAAGGTAAAAGTGAAACGAGCCAGCCAACCAACCAACCAACCAACCAAACCCCTTTGCTCGCTTGTTATGAAATGGCGAATAACACAAGGAGAGACCATTGAGTTGGAACGGGGGTGGACGTGGCGGATGAGGCGGATGAGGAGAGCACGAGATAGATAACAGACACATACAGACAGAGAGACAGAGAGACAGAGAGACAGAGTGCTTGCCTCGCCTCGCCTCGCCTCGCCTTGCCTTTGCCTTTGCCTTGCCACGCGACACGAGCAACAAATAAATATAAATTAATAAATTAAATTAATAAATTAATTGGATGACTCAAGTTGATAGTAATAAACACATTCTTTCGATTCAGGCGAGCAATTTGACCCAACAGAACAAAACTTCGGTCCGCAAGACGTCGCCGCCGAACTCGCAGCCGATTCAACACCAGGTAGTGTAAATCGATCGATCGATCGTCAATGATTTGTCTTCAATCGGGGTTTTGGGGTGCGCGCGACATAAAAGAAAAGAGTTGGCTCCATCGCCGAGCGAACGAAAGGAAATGGCCCCTGGTGAAAGAGCAAGAGCTCAACTGGGACTCGACCATTTGTCTCGTGACGGGGAACGGAAGGGAACGGAACGGAACGGGCGAGCTCAAAGGTTTACATCCGAACCAACCAACGAACCAACGGACAAAAAAATAACTGCTCGACTTTTATTCAAATTCAAAATGATAGTCGTCGATCATTGTTTGAGCGTTTAGACCGTTCGGTTGGGTCGGGTCGAATCGAGTCGAGTCGAGTCGAGCTGAGTTGAGTGAGTCGAGTGAGTCGAGTCGAGTCGAGTCGAGTCAGTCCACGTATCGATGCAACAGATCACCATTTGTCGGTCATTCATCATGCGGGAGTCTCCATAGTGGACCGGTTGCAGCTGCGCAGTAGGCCCCGCCCAGCGCGCCTCCGATTGGTCGCCGGCGCGCCCGTCTGTCTACGTCAGAGCACAAGCACAAACAGGGGGCACCAAAGATGGTGGCAGCAGTCGGCCGTCCTCTCCATGCCACCCGATTAGTTTAGCAATTTCTTTCGATCTCCCTCGTGCTCCGCTAACTCCCCGCTCGTTTCATGTCGCTCGGACCAGTCGGCCCGGCGTTGGCCGCTCCCACGAGCGCCGCTCGCACTCGCAGATCGTGAAACAAGGCCCCGCACGCTCGGCCCCGCTCGCTCGGCCCCGCTCATTCGGGCGCACAACTCGCAACTCTTTGGCTCTGTTGATGCTGTTTCTCCATTTGCGACTCGCCACCACGGATTCGAACGCGCTGACATGGCCGTGAGGATGGAGAACACTTCCAATAGAAAAGTCAACTACAAAATGATGGTACGTGTAACTTTTCTTCTTCTCCTTGGTCGTGCGCAGCCGCGAGATGTCGATGTGGCAAGCGCGCAGCCAAAACCGCCATATGAATGGAGGGAGGGAAGGAGGGAAGGAGGGAAGGAGGGAGGGAGAGAGAGAGATGGAAGGAAGGAAGCAAGAGCGAGCGAGCGAGCAAAGGGGAGTGGGGAGTGCCGGTCGGTCGAGAGAAGCGAGAGAAGCGAGAGAGAGAAAGAGCCAAGCGCGCCATGACTGACACACTCTCGGTTCGACTACAGAATAGATAGATAGACGAGAATAATGCAAATGGAAACGAAAATACGTCGTTATCGAGTACGTAACCCGGTCGAAGGGGCGTCGCCTGAATCACAATTATTACTCGCCGGAGTGGAATGGCAGGCTGAGTGAGGGTTGGTTGCTTAGTTAGTTAGTTAGTTAGGGGTTAGGGTATCATAGGCGTAGGCATAGGCACGGGCACGGGCTCGGGCACGGGCAAGGCAGGTGGGCGAGTCCACTCGGCGCGGTGGTCGCGCCGAGCCGAGCCGAACCGTAAAAGAAAGAGAAATTCGTCTCGATATTGGACGAATTTTGTCGCCGAAGGGTCAAACGAAACGGGTTGACTCGAATGGTATGCCGAGCACGCAACTGGTGAGCGAAGGTGCTGCTGACCTCTACAGGAATCCCGACCCCACAGCACAGCACAGCACAGCACAGCACAGCACAGCACAGCACACAACACGACACAAAGAAAAGAAAGAGAGAAAAAGAGATGGAAATAATGAAATAATTCGATTTACTCGTTTCGAGCTTCAACCTTGGGAATTTGGGATGTATAAACAAGCGCGGCTTAATTGCCGAGAGAGCGATTCTATTCCATCTACAGTTGTTAACCAACCGTTTCATTCCTGTGTGAACGGACTCCGGCCATATTTAATTTATTTCTTTTCAACAGCAGCAGCAGCAGCAGCAACAGCAGCAGCAACAACAGCAGCAGCAGCAGCAGCAACAACAACAACAACAACAACAACAACAACAACGGCCGATGTACAACGTGAAATCGCGCACTAACAACAACGCCAATTTGGTGTCGACGAGCAGTGGCGCGGCATCTTCCAACCTTTCGTCGTACCACCGACCGCAAGGTAGCTGGCCGTCGTACTTGCCCCGATATGCCACCCCGCTGCCGACGCAGGCACCACATTACGGCAACTATCAACCAACTGTTGTAAGTAAACGAGTGAAATTTTAGTTGAAATTTTAGTTGAAATGAGATGAAATAACGTTGAAATGGATGAAATAAAATGACTTAGGCTTACCAGATGAGTCGCGTGCCTGCTGCTGCCAGTCCATCAACATCGAGCAGTAACAACAGCAACACAGGATCGCTGACCGGATCGACTACTGGCATTGGCGAGCAATTGAGTAAAACGAACCTCTATATCCGTGCACTCCCGGAGACTACTTCAGACAAAGACCTCGTCAGCCTCTGCCTGGAGTGAGTGATTTTTTAGTCTTTCGAATTCGAGCAGTCTTTTTACATGATTTTTCTTCTACTTCTTCTACTCGTAGTTATGGAACGATAATTTCTACAAAGGCAATACTTGACAAGAACACGAATAAGTGTAAAGGTGCGTGCTTCAACTGATTTGATTTGTATATTTTTCGTTAATTTGATTTGGTGCGTTTAAATTTGGTTTGTAGGATATGGATTTGTCGATTTCGAATCTCCATCGGCTGCCGAAGCTGCAGTTAAATCGCTACAAGCGAAAGGCTTTCAGGCTCAAATGGCAAAGGTAAAACTGTGGAGCAACGTCAACTTCAGAACTGTAAATGAATTTGAATTCGCGCTTTTATGGAATCAGCAACAGGAACAAGATCCCACAAATTTGTACATTGCTAATCTGCCAATTTACATGTCGGAGAGTGATTTGGAGGCGATGCTGACTCCTTACGGTACTGTTATCTCTACTCGCATTTTGAGGGATGCAAATGGCCAGAGTAGGGGCGTTGGGTTTGCCAGGTGAGTCACTCGCTCCATCCTCGAATCGAATCGAATCGAAAGCGACCACTTTTTTGACATTTCTGCTTTGTTTTCTTCAAATCCATCAGAATGGAATCCAAAGAAAAATGCGAACAGATCATTTCTGCCTTCAACGGCAAATACATCACTGGAGCGAAGGAACCCCTCTTGGTAAAATTTGCAGACGGTGGCAACAAGAAGAGAAATCAGTACAAAAATCAAGAGCATCGCAGCATATGGAGGGAAGGAGAGGGAATCCCGTTGACCTACGACCAAACGATGCCTCAAAATGGGTAATTGCATTTCGGATTTGCATATTGACATATTGACATATTTACATATTTACATTTCTTTCAGGGTGGCGACTCAGATTGTACCGTCGCAAGTGGGTTTTCAACGTTACACGAACCCCGTCTCCAGTTACTCTCTTCCAGCGGGGACCACGTGGATGCCGCCCCAATACATTATGCAGCCGCACATGGCACAAGTAATTCGTTCGTTCGTTTATTCCTTTTTCCAGTCATTCGAATTGCACATTGTGTGACGTCGTGTGTTTGCTTTTTTCCTTTCAAGATAATTCCGTCATCGGTGGATCCGAGCGCTTTACACTATGGCGGAATGATGCCGCAGCTCGCAACGCAGATGAGTCAGCTTCAACTCGGCGGCGGATCGGTAGGCGAAGAGCCCACTTCTCTGTAGTCTAATCCATTTGTTCATTTTAATTCACCACCAACCAGCCAAGTCCAAGTTGTTACCATTATTAATTTTTAGTTTTTAGTTTTTAGTTTTTAGTTTTTTAATCTCAATTATATAAATAATAAATGTGTAGTAGCGGTTTAGGTTTTAGGGTTTAGGTTTTAGATCGGGATTTATTCGACGGTTCGTCATTTTTATCAGGGTTTAAACGGGAAATTGTTATAATTGTTAATTTTTAATTTTTTTTCTTTTTTCTTTTTTTGTAATGTTTGTTTTTATTATCTTATTTATTGATCAGGAGTTGATTTTTAAATAAATTTCTTTTTTCTTTCTTGTACATTTTTATTTTTTTTAATTTATTTTATTTATTTATTTATTTATTTATTTATTTTTACTTGTTATTATTAAATTTGATCGTCCGAGTTCATCTTGAAGTTTAGACCAGTCGTTCAGGTAACTCTTTAAAATGACTTTTAATTTGTTTGGGTTAAATTGCTTCCCCGTGCTTGGCTTGGCTGGCTATTCCTCCTCATTTTGTTTGTGGTGACGGCTCCGAACTCGTTCGTTCGTTCGTTCATTCGTTTGTTTGCTCGCTCTCCAAAATACGACTTACTAAACTCCCGTTGTCGTTTCAGTATGTGGCCGGCCCACATCCGAGTTACCAACAAATGTACACGCAAGCTGCCGCTACCATGATGCAGCCTTTGGCCGTGGCTGAGGTAAATGAATTGAATTGAATTGAATCAAATCAAATCAAATCAAATCAAATTAAATGAAATTCGTGATTTAGGATCCTAACAATGCAACCAGTGTACCTGTTAGTGGGGCGGCGGGTAACCCCGAAGATCAGCAACACCACTACCAAACTTATCAATCGGCTGCCAAGTAAAACGACAAAACAAAGGGTAACTACTAAACACTAAATAGAGATAAGAGATTTAATAAATTTGATTTAGGTTGTCGCCAGCCCTCGTCTTTTCCCGGTTCGATGCCCGAATAGGGGCCATGCTTCCTTTCTTCAGACACTTTTTTTAAATTCGGTTTCCCAAAACGACGGATTCTTGTACCCGTACCCAACGCGCACAGAAGATGTGGATTCGTGTTCCACCAAGGACTACAGACCAGTGATTTTTCTTTCCTTTCCCTCCTTTTTGACAGTCGACAATTCGCGATGAAACTTTTCTCCGATGGACAAGTATTTTTAGTTGTCGCAAGAAGACAAAATCAAATCGAGAAAAATTCGAGAAAAATTTGAGAAGATTGGGATGGAAGCGGTGAGTGGTTTTCCGTTTCCGTTTCCGTTTGAGTTTTGAGTTTTGAGTTTTCGTTTACGTTTACGTTGACGTGCGTGTGTACATACGACGGGCGGGCTTGCATCCGATTCGAAGTGGCGAGTTGTTTTGGTTTTTCATCATTTTTAGTCGTAAATTGTAGCTGGAATATTAGTTAATTTTAAAACGAGGACTACGAAACGAGCTTCGTGTTGCCTTTTTCCCCCATCAACACGAGGACTCCGAGGGACGACGAGTGAGTCAAGTTGAGTTGTGGATTTTGTTTTTTGGACGATTAATTTGTCTGCTTAATTTCTTGGCAAGAGGACCGACCGACCGACTAGCGACTATTGTAACTATTCTAACTAAAAGGCTTCAATTTTTTGCTTAGGTCTAGACAAACGTGCCTTTTTACTCAGCAGGGAAACAACTAATACCGAAATGATTTATTTTTTATTTCTCATTTTCTCGTTTTCTCTTATTCGCTTCCTTTTTGCGTTTTAAACTTTAAATACAAGTAGTATTTGTTGTTGACGATTAGTCTAAAGACGTTTCCCTTTTACTTGAACGTTCGTTTTATGTGTGTGCGTGCGTGCGTGCGTGCGCGTGCGCGTGCGTGTGTGTGTGTGTGTGTATACACGTGAAGTGAAGTGAATTGAATTGAATATCTGGGCAAAAATTGAAAGAAGAAGAACAAGAAAAATTTCATCATATCGGCATATATACGAATATGAAAAATGAAAAATGAAAATGAAAATGAAAATGAAAATGAAATACAATGAGTAATGAGTAATGAATATGGGTTTGCAATAGCGAAAGATTAACATCATTTAATATTACAAATTACAAATTACAAATTGGTCCTTTGATCCTCTCCACACCATTGAAGCGAGTTGTTGTGTTAGCAACTATTTTCATATCCGTTTTTCTTACACGATTTCTATATCTATCTACGATATAACGAATCTCAGCAACGAGTTTTTTAGATCCGCTTTGACAGTTCGGCATTAGAGCGCTGTAGCAAACGAAAAATTAAAACAAATCTCTCAGTTGTTTCAAACATTTACTGAACAATGCTCATTTTCGAATCAAAGTTTGCGAGAAGTGAAATGAAGTTAAATGAAGTTAAAAGAAAAGAAAATAAACATAAACATAAACATAAACATAAACAAAGTAAGAATAAGTAAAAAGAATATTTTTTTAAGTTTTTTATAACGATATAAAAAGATTTATCTCTTGAATGGTGAGAGGGTCAAGGCGACTCGAGTTGGTTTTTTTCGTTGCCCCGGTAACGTCGTATTTTTAGTCTTAAAATTTACGAAAGAGGTTTTAGTAGCCAGTATACATTGAACAAACGATTCAAACTATCGTTACCGTTACCGTACCCAGCAGATTTTTCGACCTCTTTGCAAGGTTACAGAAAATTCTAGTTAATGCGAAGAGTTTATTATACTTTATTTTGCTATTGATTCATAAAAGTAAAGAAAAAAGCTATTTTTTAAACAACCAATTGTACGAGACTGTTAACAATTTTATCACGACGTGTAGCCACGACAACACAAAGTACTGTACCGTAGCAAAACAAACAAAAAAAAAACAAGAAAAAAAGAAAAATTAATAACATATTTCACTTGTTACAATTGTTGAAACGATGATTGTTTTTTCTTTTTTTTTCTTTCTCGTTTTGCTTTTTAATGAATAATTTTCAAATTCATGAAAATGGAATTCCAAAAACTTTTGTAGTTTTGGGGGAAAAAAAAGAAAAAAAGAAAAAAAAGGAAATCGATTAGCGATGTGTAGTTAAATTTAAACGAAAAAAAAAAATTAAACAAAAAAAAATTTAAACAAAAAAAAAAAAAAAATAGTTGAAGTGTGAATCAAACTCTTAATCTTTTATTTTTTGTTTTTGATTTTTGTTTTTGGTGTTTCTTTCTTGTTTATTTAGAAATTACACGATGTAATGTAAAAAAGAAGAAAGAGTTTGATGTACACAGACATCTCTCATAGTTGAATTCTCATGTGTAGATTCCGTTTTGTTTTTTGTGTCCTTAGAAAAATGTGCGTTAATTCAATTGTCCCGCAACATTTTTGTCGTGTCGTAGTTTAAACTTAGATATAAATTTTTGTAGTTTGTAGTCATGAACAAGTAGATTAAACTAGTTAAAATAGAGCGTAGATTAGTTTTAAGAAGAAAAAAAAAAAAAAAAAAACGAACAAAAAAAGTGAAAAAAAATAACATATATAGTTTCTAGTTGTGAAAATTTGGGAGGTGAAAACAAGATGGTGGAATGAAAAGATGCTCCGAGATTTAAAAACATTTTAAGAGTGAGAGCTGAGAGCACAAAGGTCCTTGGAGCTAATTTAACGAAGCCTCCTCTCCCATTCCACGTCTTTCCAGTTCATGGAAACAATGCAGCAATGAAAAACGAAATGGAAAAAGAAAAGAAAGAAAGAAAGAAGGAAGGAAGGAAAGATAGGATTGATAAGAGCGCGAACATTTGAATGTGGCAAGAGCATTTTTTATTTGTACTTTTATTTTTATTTCTATTTCTATTTCTGGTATTTGACTTTTAAAAGAAAATATAATTGAGTGAATTAGTCATTTTGGTTTTTCTATTTTTTGATTTTTTTTTCCTCGATTGTTTTAATTTTGATTTTATATTTCGTATTTCCTGTATATAGTGTATAATTCTATTTTCAAGGAAAGTTTTTAAATCCAAATCAAAACATTTGGCATTTTCGAATTGAAAAAATTTCTCATCTAATTATTACTGCTGCGAATGCGAATGCGAATGCGAATGTCGTCGATTGGACCAATTTTACGTGTACAAATTTTAATATTAACTTGCAGATTTTAGACTAGAGCTATTTCTATTGATTTTTTTCCCCAGAGATGCCATTGTTTTGATAAATTGTCTTGATTTTGTTCATTTTTTAAAACTAGTGAATTTTTTGTTTCCTTTTTTGGTTTTTTTTTTTTAAAAAAAAGTACTATTTTTATATGAATTGTGTCAGGAACAAAACGATGTCGCTATTGTGTCCGCGGTTGGGATTGTGGATGCAAACAAACCGGTTTGACATTGAAAAATGTGTATAAAATTAAAGAGTTGCACATTGGTGAACGGAGGTGTTGTATCGAGGTTGGGTCTGGTTTAATAGAACAAAAATAAAGCCTCTCGGTTTATATATTTTTTTCTTTTTTCATGTAAATGTAAGAAACAATTGTTTCAGGTTGTAAATGGTACATTGTAAAATGGTACATCTGTATCGTTCATTGGTGGAACCCCCTTATACAATTGCACTGCCCTTCTCTCGTTTTTAAACACAAACAGATTATTGGATTTATTTTCTTAAAACTTTTTAATACTTTTTACCGACAACCGCCCGCATCCAGAATTTTACTGTGACTTTTTTTTTTTAATGAATATTGATTAATTAATTCATTTTTTTTTTCCTTTTCTTTTTTATTAATTAAAATTTGTTAATTGTTGCTTGTTCATGTCCAATTGTCTTCCATCTGGTAACAGCAAATCAATGGCGATGCAATTCGAACGTATTTTAACAAATTGAAACGATGCAAAAACAAAAACAAAAACAAACATCTTTAACAAACATCTTTTAGTGTTACTTCCCGGTGCCTCAGCTCACTGCAATAAACGGAACAAAAATTGCACGTTGCAATGCCATCGTTTTGCTGTCACTTGCGCTTTTGTAACACGGAAAAGCTCAAGACTGAACGTTAATTTCGTTATGATTTACATTCCACAACGTAATTGAATGTGTATAAATATAAATTGTCTTTTTTTGGGTGCGGGTCGTTCGTTCGTTCGTTCGAATTGCAATTTGTAATTTGGTGTTTTTTTGGAGAAGCGGATGGCCGTGGATGACGGGGACACCAATGTGCCGCTCCATTTTTCATTAGCCGCGCAGCAACTAGTGCTGTCTAGGCGCAAGTAGTTTTTTTTTGCTGAAACTTAAGTGTTAAAATCTTTCTAAACTGTTGAGTTTTGAAGAGAAAGAGTGAGTGAGAGAGAGAGAGAGAGAGAGAGAGAGAGAAAGAAAAAAATGCAAGAAATGAAGAAATCATATTTTAAACAGTTTTATTTTTCAAACTGTTAACACTATAAATTATTTCTTTTTTTATTACTGTACCAATGATGAGACTAGAAAGATGAAGTAGATTGTACAGAAAAACAATTTTAGAACCAAGGGCCAGCGCCAATCTGATATAAAAATAAAAAAAAAATAAACAAATAAATAAAAATCTTGTTTTGTTAAAATCACCTGAAAAATCAATAAAAAAAATTTATGTTTGACATTTGACGAGTTAAAGCGTTTTATTGAGTCCCGCGTTACACAATTGTATTGAAATCTCTTAATTATTACACTTGAACACTTTCAACTGATTATCGGAGCCTCCGCTTAATATGCAATCGCTCCGCGACCAATCGCAGCACAGAACTTGCTCTTTGTGTCCGGATAAATCATAGAGCGGCGCTTTGCAGGTCCGCACGTCCCATAACTTGAGCAACGAATCGTAAGAACCTGACACGAACTTGGTCGCGTCGTCGGGCGCCCACTGAACGCACGTGATCCAGCCATTGTGCGACGTGAACACGCTCTGCACCACCGCCGCGTCTGAAATTACCAATTGATTAACCATCGATCGATCGATGATGACGGTCGACTTTTCAATTCGAATTACTGCTTTGCCTGCAATCCCAAAGCCGCACGTGGCGATCGGTCGAACCGGACACTATCAGGCGATTCAGCGGCGAATACGCGATGTCGATGAAATTTTTCGTTCCCACCATTTCGGATTTGATCCCTCCCATTTCCACGTCCCACGAGCGGATGGTGTGATCCCACGACGCCGAGCACAACTCGTTCGATTCGATCCACTGAACCGCCGTCACGGCCTCCTTGTGACCGGACAACGTCATCACGGGTGTCTGTTACAATTTAATTAATTAGTTAGTTTCAATTAGAAATCAATACACGAGCGTATACTCTTGTTTTCGAATGTGATCCGCCTTCGGTCTTCAGTCTTTTCCTGTCCGTATCTTCCGACTCGTCTGGTAACGACGACCAAATCTTTATCATTTTGTCCCATGAACCCGTTGCAAACTACGGTACGTACAAATATCGAGTTAGTTACTTTTTAAAACTAATTAATTAATTAATTAATTAATTAATAAACGTCTACTTTTTGGCCTGTGATTTCGGCATCAACGCATAAAATTGTGTTGGCATGTCCCCTGCATATGTAGATGCAGTCGACTGAATTCGTTTGGGGTTTCCATTCCCACATCATACACGTCTGATCGAACGAGGTGCTCACGAAACACAACGTGTTCGCATCTATTCATAATTAATTAATTGATTAGTTGATTAGTTGGATTTTTTGTTTTTATGTGGAAGATTCGTTATTTGCCTTCTCGATTGAGCCATGCAACGGCTTTTACCGCTTGCAAGTGGCCCGGGATGGTCAATTTGTGTTCCCCATCCAACGACCACAGATGAAGCGTGTTGTCGTAGCAGCCGGTCAAGATCCAAGAGGCGTTCGAACGCACCGCACTCACCCAGTCGTCGTGCAACAGACTCTGTTTGGGCGAAGGGGGAGCACATTTCTCCACGTATTCTATGTCCACGACGGTTTCCTGTTAACATTTAAACATTAACGTCGTCGAGTCGATAAAGTCGTCACATTTTCAAACAATTCTCATTCTCTATTACGGTGGAAATTTCTTTGCTTTCCAGGTGCTGTCCCAGCGGCACGCGCAGGAACTCATTCGCGACGATAAAATCAAATTCTTTCTCCGCGTCATAGTGGATTTGGTCTACAAAAACATAATGATAATAAACGATCTTTTAGAAATTTAATTCTTGATTTATAATTTATAATTTACCTTTGAGTAAACTGTTGATGAGGTTACTTAATTCCGCGACGGTCACGTTGGACGGAATCGAATAGGGAAAACTCGGTAAAGCAAACCTAACACAAATACAAATACAAATAGCGGTGTGTAAAAACAAATGGAAACCTTGAGGTGTGCGTGAACTTGTGCGTGAACGATCGTTAAAATTTGTCGTTACCTTTGATTCTTCGTAAAAAATTTCACTTGAATTTGCTTATTATTTGCGTTATTGGCCATTTCCAAACTCCTCGTGGCTCCACTACTGCTAAGTAAAGAGCCAATCCTCGACCATAGATTCGTTCTGTGCCTACCGCGCGGAACGAAATCTAAAAGAAAACGAGCGATTGAGGGAAAGAGAAAAATTTTGAATAAATTTGAAGACACAATAAAAAGGTTTTCCGTCGGAAGCTACGATTACGCGTATTCCGATCGCAATCGTTGGAATTACCCGTTCCTGGATCGAGTCCTTCCTGTCTTCCCGCAGTGCAACACCCGCACCGCGAGCGAGTGAGCGGCCATAGCATAGCATAGCCTAGCCTAGCCTAGCCTAGGATGATAGCTTTCGCTTAGTCTCTTAGCAATTAAAAACCAAAAAGATTTCAAGCTGGATCGAACCATGGCAGCTGTGACCACGGCGAGTTGCAAGATTAAAAAGAAGCTAAAAGTTAAGCACCAGAAGGTGAAACTTTTCCGAGCGAACGAACCTTTGCTCAGTGTTTTCATGTGGGGCGTGAATCACACGGTCAGTTCCGAAACGAAACGAAACGAAACGAAAGCTCACCACTCGACGTTAAATCTCGACTTATTGGCATATATATTTTCACCGACAGATTCGCGAGTTGGCCCACGTGAGCATCCCCGTCATGCTCATGCCCGACGATTTCAAGGCGTACAGCAAAATCAAAGTGGACAACCATTTTTTCAACAAGTAATACAGTATAAATATTCATTTCTTTTTTTCTGTTTTTCATTTGAAATCCGTTGCAGGGAGAACATGCCGAGTCACTTCAAAGTGAAAGAATATTGCCCGTTAGTCTTCAGAAATATTAGAGAGAGATTTCAAATTGACGATACAGATTTTAGGGTAACGATTAATTAGTCCGTAATTAATCCTCGATTAATTAATTTTGTTTTTTAAATTTATCTTTTGATAACCTAGTACTCTCTTTCGAAATATCAACCGCTTTTAACGGATTCGACCGGCCGCAGTGGCGCTCGCCTGTTTTTCTCGTGGGACGGATCTTATTTCATAAAGACTCTGACCAGCGAGGAAGTCGAACAGATGCATTATCTGCTAAAACAGTATCATCCTGTAAATATTTATCGTTTTAAGCGCCACCTTCTTCTTGTTTATTTTATTTTATTTTATTTTGTTTAATTTTCTTTTCTTTTCTTTTTTCTTCTTCAAGTACATAGTCGAGCGGCATGGAAAAACGCTTCTTCCCCAATATCTAGGCATGTACAGACTCACCGTGGAAGGCACGGAGACCTACGTAGTAGTTTCTAGACACGTTTTTAGCAATCACCTGACGATACACAGGAAGTACGATTTAAAGGTAAAGAAAACGAAAACGAAAACGAAAACGAAAACGAAAAGGAAAACAAACATAAATGTGGAATTTGATTTGTTTGTTTTGTAGGGTTCCACCGTCGACCGGGAAGCCAGCGACAAAGAGAAGGAAAAGGAGTTGCCCACGCTGAAAGACAACGATTTCGTACGCGAAGGCGTCCGGATTCACATCGGCGACAACGCCCGAGAAAAACTTTTGCAAAACCTAAACGCCGATGTTGAAGTAATGAACGAGCCGAGAGTTGAATTCTTTGCTCGAGACTAACGATATATATCGCATCGCGTGTCTCGTTTAAACAGTTTTTGAGCAAGTTAAACATGATGGATTATAGTCTGTTGCTCGGTATTCACGATAACGAAAGAGCCGAGCAGGAGGAACGCGAACGCGAGGAGGAGGAAGAGGACGAAGCGCCTGCCGACAACGACGACACGGAGTCTCAGGGAAGTGGAAAATTGTCACCACCTGATAGTCCTCAGCTCGGCCGGGAACGATTTATACGCAACGGCGACATCGATCCCAAGATAGATATTTATGCTCTTCCGTGTTCCGAACGTGCGTAGAATTATTTAAAAATTTAAAAACTACGTATTTAAAATTGTTAAAATTGTTCAAAATTTCAGATGCGCCTCGGAAAGAAATCTATTTTATGGGTTTGATCGACGTGCTCACCAACTACGGCATTAAGAAACGGACGGCGCAAGCGGCCAAGACTGTCAAGCACGGCGCAGGAGCCGAAATATCAACCGTTCATCCCGAGCAGTACGGAAGGAGGTTTCTCGACTTCATCAGTAAAGCCATAGAGTAGTGAAACAAAACGAAAGAAAGAAAGAAAGAAAGAAAGAAAGAACAAAACTCGTTTCAATGTTGTCTTCTCATTTCCGAATGCTCATTCGTAAACATCAGATTATTTTTCCACTTTGCGAATTTAAGGAGTATGTGATTTTCTTTTTGTTGTGGCAATTTATTAATTGATTGATTGATTGATTAATTGATTAATTTACTCTCGTTATTTGTTTATTGGAATTATATAAGGTCACCTACCAAAAAAGGGAATTTGTCCGCGAAATGTGCTTTAACTTTAAGCGTTTGTTGCACGAGCTAGTCGTTAAATTGGAAAAATTGTGAAAAATTTTCGCATAATAATAATAATAATAATAATGATGATGATAATAATGGTGATAGCCATTCTCTATTCTCAAATTTCTATACACTTTTTTTTGTTAAATGCTTTTTCCGTTGTCATTTTAATTGTGATAAACCATGACATGACTATGACTTTGACTTGACGCCTCATTTCGCCTTTCGAGCTAATCAATTGTTGTTTAGACGATAAATTCACTGTCGGTAGCAATCAGATTAAATAAATAAATAAATAAATAAATAAATAAATAAATAAGTAATTAATTAATTAAGAGCTTTTCATTATAAACAAGTTCACAAATGTTTAACTGTATAACTATTTTTTATTATTTCTTGTACAAATTTTTATTTCAATTATGTAAGTATGTTAAGGCAGTGTGTAATTATAATAAAGTGAAAAAATGTAGCAAACATTTCATCGAATGGCCTCTTGGATGTCCGGTCGTTTGTGCGTGCCATCGCAAAACGGTCTGTTGTCCGTCTGTTTACAATTGCAGAACCAAAACTCGCCGTCCTCGGTCGGCACGAATCTCACTGGTTTATTAGGTAACGGCGGGCCCACGTTCCCACCCTTGTGACTGCCGTCGCACAACGGCTGAAATACACCGAAGATTAAATAAAATTAAATAAAATTAAATAATTACGAGTTGAGTCGAGTGAGTTTATTTGTTTGTCCACCTGTGTCCTGCTTCTTCCACATGCGCACCACATGTATACTTTGCCCCGCTCGCACGACATTTTGAACGGCTTTTTGTCGTAAATTTTCCCCTTTTCCTTGATCAGATGAGCCGTTTGGAAGTGGGCGTCGGGTAATTTGGGAATTTTGTCTGATTTCGGATCCTTTGCTTTGCACAGTGTAGAACACTAGAATCAAAAACATCAAACCAAATCATCAGAATGTTGGGTGGATCTTTCGATCGACATTTACCGTGTACAAATAGCGACGAATCTGCTGCCTCAAAATAAAATTAGTTAACATTTTGCGTAAAAATGTGTAATAATTTATGCAGAAAACAAAAATTCGGAACTGATCGGAGGTCCCCGGTTATATTTTTAATTATCTCGCGTTTTCGCGACGTCCGCTCGCCGTGGCGGATCGTCAAAGCATAGAGATAAAGTCTAAGCGCAGAACGGTGTCAATAATATCCACAACGTGCAACAATTTTATCAAGTAGTTAAATAATCACGAGCCACTTATTTTCGAGTTAAAATAATTTAAACATGAACGAAAATCATAATTATTAATTATTCGATTCGGCGATCGAGAAAACGTGAGACAATTATTGACTTCCGGTTTTAATGGCGGCTTTTCTGGTTCGATACGAATTTGTTAGCGCGAGAGATGTCTACAACTCGGCAAATACTACAAGGTCCGTTTACATCGAATTAGAATTAAACATGCCTAAAACAAGGATTGATTTCTTTCAGTTTTTGAACAATATCAGAAGGCCCGTGTGCATTTCGTACAATGCATCGCCGACTTGTCGTCCAGGCCTCAGAACATCGACGTTCTTCAGGAAGGAGGTGATTAATTAAACGAAATTAAATGAAAACTTAAATGTAAAAAAAAAATTCCTACTATAGGCGTGATGCTTCTGCTTCGTCCCCTGTTGCTGGACGTTGTTCCGGCGATCCAACAGACGGCTGTGCTGGCGATGGGCCGCCTCGCTCAGCACAGCTGCAGTTTGGCTGAGTCGATCGTCAAAGGAGACATTTTGCCGCAACTCGCCTATTCGCTCACCGGACAGAATGTAAAATAGATGGCTCGTGTGCGTAGACAATTAACAACCACCTACCTCTTCTCTCCTCTCCTCTTCCGTTGTTCAGCGGTTTTATAAAAAGGCAGCGGCGTTCGTATTGCGATCGGTCGCGAAACACACGCCCGAATTGGCGCAGAGCGTCGTCGACAGCGGTGCACTCGCGCCCCTCGTCATTTGTTTGGACGAATTCGACTCGAACATCAAGGAGGCTGCCGTCTGGGCTTTGGGAAATGTGGCGCGCCACACTGCCGGTACGACGAATGAAAGGAATGAAAGGAATGAAAGAAATGTTCGAAGCCGCCTTAACGTTTACTGAATTTCAGAACTTGCCACGGCCGTGGTGGACGCGGGTGCCGTTCCCCTGCTCGTTCTGTGCATCCAGGAACCAGAACTGGCCGTGAAACGAATCGCTGCGGCCACGCTGAGCGACATCAGCAAACACAGCTTGGAATTGGCGCAGAGCGTGGTCGATGCGAGCGCGATTCCCTTCTTAGCTCAAATGATTCTCAACCCGGACGTCAAATTGAAAGTCCGAGCATCAAATCGAATTTTTCAATTTTCGAATTTTCGAATTTTCGATTTTTGCAAGTTTTCATGGTTTCATGGTTTCATGGTTTCATGTTTGTTTATCGATTTCAGCGCCAGGTGTATTCGGCCCTCGCTCAGATTTCCAAACATTCGGTCGAACTGGCTGAAATGGTGGTCGAGGCCGATCTGTTCCCTTCGATTTTCGTCTCGTTGAAGGACACGGACGAGTACGTGGAGAAGAACACGGCCACTTTGATCCGCGAGGTGGTGAAACATTCTCCGGAGCTCGCGCAGCTCGTGGTGAACGCGGGCGGTGTGGGCGCCATCGTCGACTTCACGGGCGACACTCGCGGCAGCGTGCGCCTCCCTGGAATCATGTCCCTCGGGTACATCGCCGCGCATTCCGAACATCTGGCCATGTCCGTTATTAAATTCAAAGTATTTAAAATCCTTTACAATGAAAATAAGAATAACACGATAGCCATGAATTCTTTTTTTTTTTCCAGGGTATCATTCAATTGTGTCTGATTCTCACCGAGGAGCAAGAAGATCACATCCGAGCGGCCGCCGCTTGGGCGTTGGGCCAGATCGGACGTCACAGCCCGGAACACGCGAAAGCCGTCGCTCAAGCCAATGTGTTGCCCAAGCTGTTAGAAATCTATTTGAACTCGGCGAGCTCCGAAGACCTGCAGACTAAAGTACGCGCCACATATTGTAAATAAATAATGTAAATAGTGTAAATGGCGTGCGTTTACAGTGCAAGAAGGCGCTCAAGAATGTGTTGCAAAAATGCGTTTATCTTCCCGCGCTCAATCCGCTGCTACAAGACGCTCCACCCAACATATTGAAACACATACTCGGCCAGTACAGCAAGGTACGTTCAAAGTTGAAAATAAAATTGAAAATAAAATTGAAAATAAAATTGAGAATAAAATTGTTGATTTCCAGGTTCTTCCCAACGATCCAAAAGCGAGGAAGATTTTCGTGACGAGCGGCGGATTGCGTAAGATCCAAGAGTTAAAAGCAGAACCGGGTACGGCGTTGTTGGAATACATCAACACCATCAACAGTTGTTTCCCCGAAGAAATTGTCAAGTTAGTAATGCTTTTCAGCTTTTTTCCCTTTTTACTAATTCGAAATTTAGGTATTACTCGCCCGGCTACCCCGAGCAGTTGCTGGAAAGAGTAGAAAAATACAAACCGAGCCTTATTGCGTAATAATAAATTTTAAAACAATCACATTTTTGTACATTCACAAAACAAACTGAATTAAAAAGAAAAAAAGTACGCGTTCCGAAATTGTGCTTTTGGCCTTGACATTTTTAATAGATAATTGCTAAATCACGTTACGGGATTCAACAAACATCCGGGATTTTGTTTTCCTCGTTGAAAGCGAATATGGTGTAATGCCAAGCCGAGCGCCGAGCGCCAGGCGACAGACACACGACGAGACGAGGGAATATGCGGACACTCGTCCTGCTTACGATCGCGTGTTTTTCGGCTCACGCGCGCCAATTGCGAGGGGAATCCAACTCCAACTCGACCCCCCGCAACGAGCTATTACTCAACTGCAACGACTACCGAAACAACAAATGCCAACCGATAACACTCACGCCGGAAGAATACTTGACTCCGAACGAAACGTTACTTGCGAACGGCAACGGCAACGTCACCGGCAACGTCACCGTCAACGTCACGTGTTGCTTCCCGTACAAGCTCGAGTTCATCGAGTGCGTAAAGTGGAAGTTAGACCCGTCCGAATTCGAGCTCGTGCACAACCAACTGCTGGAAAAAACGTCGGCGAACAATCGCAAACTCGCGTTGGGCGAATATCGCCGTAACCGCGACGATTCGGCGTACGTGTGCATTCCGCTCCCGTTGGGCTCCTTCTCGGCGGCCTGGCAGTTGGATTTGCTCTTCTTCGTGCTCTGCATCGCGTCGAACGTGAGCGTGTCCACCTGCCTGGTGTCGTACGTGATCTGCCCGTTCAGACGCCACGACTCCAAGTCGCTCATCTGTCACATGAGCGCGTTGGTCGGCGTGCACCTGGTGCGCTCGAGCTTCCAGACGGTGCCCGCCGACACCTACCGCGTCTATTTCTGCGCGCTCTTCGAGTTCTTCACCTTCGCCTCCAACAACTGGCTCAACGTGATTTCGTACGACGTGTGGACAAAGTTCGACCCGAAAAAACGAACGGAACGAACGGCGGCGCGGCTCGACGCGGGCGGCGGCGGCGAGTGCGCTTCGCCTTGCAGCTGGTGCGTTAAGCCGAGAAGCGAGCCGAGTTTGTTTTGGCGTTGGTGCTACGCGTGGGGCGTGGCGTGCCTGCTTTTGGCCGTCGAGTTCGGCTTCATGTCCGCCGGCGTGATCGACGAACCCCTGCTCATCACGCCGGGCATTTACAAGTTCACTTGGTCGTCCATGTACTTTTTCGTGTGTCTGACCGCCATGCAGTGTGCCAATGTGGCTTTTTTCGTCATAACTGGCACTAACATTAGAAGAATGAAAACGGAAACGGCACAAGCCTACGTCGAAGTGAACGAGAAAATGTTAGTACTCGTGCGAGTATGCCTTGTATGCCTTGTACGCCCTATTTATTTTTTATTTTTTATTTTTGTGCGTTGTTTTATTTCTAGAATCGCGCAATACAAACAACTATTTCTAGTGATTTCTATTGTTTACACATTCGTGTTTCTTCAAAGGATCCCCGTGCACCAAGGAATGGCGATAGCGCTCGATTTTTTACTCGTAATGCAAGGATTTTATTTCTTTCTAGTCTATGGAACGAACGATTTAAATCTCATTTTTAAACAATGTCGTCACAAACTTGTCAATTGAAGTGTTGGCGAAACGGGCTCGAGATTGGAACAGTGCAAAGAACCGAAATATTTTCCGAAATATTTGCCATTGTTCTGTGAGTATTCCAAAGAGATTGCAGGAATGTAAAGATTGCAACAAAGAAATAAATTGTCACCAGTCGAAATGACAGCGTTGAAGCTGACACTCTGACACTCTGACACTCTGACACTCTGACACTCTGACACTCTGACAGTGAGCTCAGCTTTTGCTGCTTTTCTGGTCTTGTCAAGATCACCTGTTTGTCATTTAGTTCTGTATCATATCATCATCACTTGCTATCGTGTCATAATCATTTCACTCTTTTCCTGTCCTTTTTTTCATTTAATTTTATTGTTCTAACTTCGAACCTATTGTTTTTTTATACTATTCAAAAATTATCTTAGAAATACAAACTTGCGCTAAAAAAGCAAATGTTTCCCAAACCTAACTCTTTTCAACGACATTTCCGACATCATCCTAACTTAATAGGGGCTAGCCAGGGTTAAACTGCCGTTTGCGATATTTGCAGCGAAGTTGTGCCCGAACTTTCCTTTTGTTGCGCTGTACTAGTGCGCCGATGCCCCCATCTTCCCCATCTTCTCCATCTTGTAAAGCAATGTTCCGATTCGAGCACTTTGCGCAAGTACTTTGGTTTGCACAGGTAGATGACGAGGATGAAAACGCCTTGCAGTCCGTTTATCCCGTCCGTGAAATACCAATACTCGTCCTTGCCCCTTACAGCCCACGAAATCACTTCCATGGTCCAACACAGGCCCATGATCACGAACAGTTTGAAGCACAGCTGCAACCTAGCGTACAAAAAACGATTAATTTGCATTAAAAATCAGCCGAAAAGATACTCACATCTGTTTGTGAATCTGGTCGTTGACTTTGGCCACGCTTTTGCCCACCCGGTACAGTTTCCAGACGGTCAGAGCGAACAACGCGATATTCACCACCAAGATGACGGCGATGAGCGCGTAGAAGTAGAGTAACGCCGTCAGCTTGAAGTTGTCGTCGAACCAGCAAAACGTTTGCCAGTCGGGCCGAATCGACGGCGACGCGTCCGACAAGGCCATCCCCAGCGTGAAGCACGACACCGCGAACGGACACCCCCACGCGTACGCGCAGTAGTAGACGAAACGACGCGTGTTCGAAGCGGTGGACAAACCGACGCACGTTCGGTTGAATCGCAAGTAGAGATCGATCGCTTGCACGTTGATCCAGAAGAAGGTGGCGAGCAGCGTAAATTGCTTGACGAAAGCGATGGCGAGGCACCCGTTGGGTGACGTTTCGCTTTGGCGCACAAAGTCATCGATCACCAGAGTCCAGTAGGCGACGGACATAACGCACATGTGGCACAGGAGGATGTAATTGCGCCGCATGTTGAGCGCGGGGAAGCGCACGCAGCAAACGAAAGTGACGAGGAGACTGATGGCCGAAAGCATGTGCACGGCCAGGAACCATCTGTCCGTCAGCGCCGAAGCTTCGTGATGCGCGACCGCGCTCGGGTTCATGCACACGACGGCGCTCACGTCGTCGGTACGGATAATGTAAAACTGGCCCAACGGTAAACTTTTGTTGTAATCGTACAACCACAGGTGCTGCGAGTCGTTGCTCAGGACGAATTCGTCTGGCTCGAGCGGCCATTTGTTGCAGTTAATAAAATGCTGGTCGAGCGGGTAGCAAATTCGCGCCGTGGAATTGTCCAGTACGTAGACACTCGTTGACAGTTCGCGAATCGGAAGATCGGCGACGAGCGAACCGTTCGCTGATATCGAAACGTCGTTCGCCGACAGCAGTAAAACTTTGAACCGAGCATCCATTTCGAGCCGTGGAATGTGATCGTTGTACGCGTTGTTGCGACATTCCCTCACGCATTCGTTTAAAGATTCGTACACGTCGCCGTTGGAGCATGGCGGCGGGCGTGGGCGTGGGCGTGGCGTGAATCCGACCAAGGAGGACTCGTCTTCGTAGCAAATAACCCGAGAAAAAGTTAAAATAACAAATAGTCGAAAAAACATGTTTCCACAATCCACTGCGACTCGACTCGTTTTTGGATTTAAGCTGGTCACATAAAAGCGGGTTTCTTATTTCTTCATCAAAAATCGTCTTTCTTGGAATATTCTTCAGGATGTTTGTGTTGAGTCTATTTTTAAACTTTTTTTTTTAAAAAAAGGATAAAAACCCTCCCAAAAACCTTATTAACGGGATATCCTGCTCCTGCTCCTGCTCCTGCTCCTGCGAATGCAAACCAAAAAAGCTAACATCCGTGCTCACTGCTCATTTATTTACTAATTCATTTCTCAATTATTACATTGAATTTCAAACACTCGTTTCTGTACTGTGACCGGATCCGGAAGACGGATCGTTGGTGACGAATTGTTTTAACGGTGTCGTCGCCACCCTCCTGGCGACGCAAAAACAACAATAATACGTCATGTACGAGACGAGAATCTTTTTCATTTCGCTTCTCACATGCCGTCTAAACGAGTAAATGACGAATAAGAAAACGCCCTGGAACGGAATCAGCATGTCTAAAACGATCCAATATTCCGGTCGAATCGGAACGGCCCACTCGATCACTTCCAAGCACCACGGAATGCCCATCACCAACATCAGTTTGATCGACATGCACAAACTAAACAAACAATGAAAATCAGAATAAAAGTCGAATCAAGTACAAGTACTCACAATTGAATCTGCGAACTCCCTATGGAAATGTATCGCCGGACCCTGAAAATGGACACCGAAGTCAAAACGAAGAGGATTAAATTGACCAACATGCACAGAGTGATGGGCCCGTAATACCACAACGCTTCGGCAGCTCGCCCGTTAATTCTGCAAATATCCAAATAATTTGGTCGGTAAACGGACTCGCTGTTGTCGAGGGCGACCGACACGACAACCACGACGGACGCGACGCCCCAGCCGTAGCAATTGTGCGAAAAACTTCTGAAACGGCGCGATCTTTTCGACGCTTCTACACTGATTGGCACGTGGCGGTTGCACCGGAACCGCCACCACAGTTCGAACGACAGCACGTTCAACCAGCACATGGCCGAAATGACGCCGAATTGGTTGCCGATCGCTAGGAAATAACACGTGACGTCGTTCTGGAGCCGACCGAAGGCGAGCGAAGCGGCGAGGAAACCATAGGCGAGCATGAGACTGGCCACGTGACTGCGGATCGGGATCGGGTCGCTCGTGGTCGTGGTCGCGAAACTCGGCAGGAACCAGTAGATGACGAGCACCAGTAGCATGCTCACGGCCGACATGGTCCATCCGGTCAGCGTGATGTTGTAATCGGCCAGCTCGAGGCTCGGCGACGACGGCAACTCGTCGTCCGGAATGCAAACCCGCAAAGAATCGCGCGCCGTCATCTCGTACTCGTCCGCTTTGTACTCGACGTTGTCGTGCACCGTGTCGACGAAATTGAGCGTTTCGGGGATCCATCTGATCTCCGATCTCTTCAGTTCCCATTTCGGACACGTCTCGAAGCGTCGGGAGTAGCGCAAACACACGGAAACCGAACCGTTTTCGCCGTTCTTTTCGAAATGCGTGAAAGTGTGGTCGGGAATGTAGGCCGTGCGCAGTCCGTCCGGCGCCAGGCTGTATTCTGTCGGTTTTAAAGTGATGTTCCGACACCGCCCGCTCCGCAGCGGATTCGAAGAAGAGGACACGTTTTCGGACGACACGTTTTCGGACTGCCCGCACCCGCAGTCGGTGTTGAGCAGCAAAGCGACCACGATCAGCAAACTTCTCGTCTTCTTCATTTTCTACGATTTTACAATGAAAATGTCCACGCGCTCCGAGCACACCACCTTGTTCGTTTAGTCAGTTTTTATTTCTTCAAGGTAGTATCCGCATTCGTCTTTCATTTCCTTTGTCATTAATTGCCCATTACTCCTTTCGTGCGTTACACACGGCCGATTTTCGCCCCCGAGATATAATATTATACCTTTAACCTTTTTAACCTTAACGACTGCTATCAACGTTTTTTTTCAAAAATCAACGTTGATTCTATGTACTTTTCATTTTGCTGATGGAATTTTAAAATTTGCGCCTCTTTTAATGCAATGAGCCGCGACCCGATGGCGCTGCTAGCGAGTATAAACTCTTTCCGCAGAGCGATACCGAGTGCCGACTTCGTCCTCCATTTATTACTCGCTCGAAAGACCGCATTGCAATTTAATCGAATCAAAATGGTTAAAATGAGCCCCGACACGAAATATCGCGTCCAAACTGTGCTGAACATCGCGAAAACGACGTTTCACTGGGGATTTATTCCGGCCGTGCTCTACATGGGTAAGAAGGCGAATGAAGATGTGCTCTAGTTCTAGTTATAATTTGAATTTCTTATGTTCTTTCTTTCTTTCTCGTTGCAGGCTTCAAGAAAGGTTCGGATCCGGGAATGCCGTCGATTTCCATTCTCAGTTTGCTGTGGCAATAAAATGAACTTGCATTTTTATTGTCGAAGATGATCAAAGAAGTTTCGTCAAAATGTTGAAATTCAACTGAAGCGTGTTTTGATTTAGAATGACAACAAATTGTATAAAAAAAATATAATTACTACGTGTTTAGTTCCGGTACTATGCTATTAAATTTGTAAAAAATACGACAAAAACAAATTGTATGATTTCTGAAATTTCACGATCACAGATACTGGTATTCCGCACTAGGTGGCGTTGAGTCGTTGTTTCCGTTTCCGTTTCCGTTTCAACGCGAAACGAGCTAAACGATGTGTTTTCAAGTTTGTAATGAAGTTTCTTGATTAGGAACTTTTTTCTTTAGTTTAATTGGTAGTTAGAATGGACGAAGAACGGCGGCGAAAATTAGAAGCGGGCAGAGAAAAAGTAAGTTAAATTAAACCGTCACACTCGCACGACCGTAAGTGATAATTGTTTGTCCAATACGAGATTAGGACACGTCAAATTGGCAAAATGTCATTAATCGACTCTGGTTTTCTGCGATAAGATAACGTTTTCCAAACAAATTAATCGATGACGAACGTTCAGTTATTTCAATTCACTGACCGACTTTTATCTCTTATGTTTCTTGCTCGGTCTAAAAATAAAACCTCAGTCTCGCTGACCCCCCTGCTCAGCTCTAGCTCAGCTCGGATTCAACAGATGTTCAAATGACTTCCGTTTTAAATAAATTGCTTTTTTTCCCTCCCACCTTTTTTCCACTCGAATAATGCGTTTATCCTTTATTCCATTTAGTTAAACTCGTTTAGAAAGAAGAAAAATGCTCAACACCCGGGAAACGAGAGAGAAATTAAAAAACAGAGGAAGAATGAAGAAACTGAAGAAATTCTAATTACTCCGGTATAAACATTAAAAACGATTTCCAAAGCACTCGTAAATGTATATTTGAGATTTATTATCCGTATTTCTAGAATAAAAGCGTGGAATCCAATACCGTGACGGAGATGTCTTTATTCGACGAATCTTCGGCAAACCTGACGCAGTTTAATTTATCGGACGCAGATTCGCGTTTCGAAATTCAACTGATGGTGACATTGTTTATCGCAAATAGCCGAGCTTTTTATTAAAAATAAAATTACAATTTACATTTACAGGACAAATTTTTAACTGTCGAAGACGGTTTAGTGACAATCAAAGAATCAGAAATCAAATCCAAAATGGAAGGATGCAATAAAAAGGTAGTGGCAATCGGAATCGTCGCACTTTTCGTTTATAAATTTATTTTTGTTATGACAGCTACAAGAATATCACAATGCTTTGCAACATCGGAACGAAGTTATTAGTCAGTTATCGACGAGTCTCCAGCGCACGATCGAGCACCGCGACAAACTCGAGTCGGAGGCGCATAACCGCGACGAAACAATAGCCACTGAAATGAAAATATTGAAACAGCAACTTCACCAGGCCACCGATCTACTGCGCAGTCAGAAGGGCAAACACAGCATCTCGGCGCACGAAATGTTCGAAGCCAAGAGCCAAGTGATCCTTCTGGTCGAAGCCAACGAGGCCAAAGACAAACTGATCGAAGAACTCACTCAACGGATAAACGAGCAGACCACCAGTTTCAACCGCAAACATTCCAATTTCGAGCGCGAAATGGACCAATTGAAGAACGAATTGGCTCGCGCCGTCGAGCAGAATCGGCTGCACGTCGAACGTGAAAAAGAATTGGGCGCCGTCAAGGATCGGTTGGCGCGCGAACTCGATCACCGCGTCGAGGAATTGATGCGCACGCAAGACCTTTTCCACGGCAAGATGAGCGAGAAAGACGAAACGATCGAGTGTCTGAAAGCCGAGTTGGCAAAAGTGAAGGAGAACGAATCGCGAACGGCCGAATTGGACGAGCAACACGGACTGCACATCAGCGACATGAAGAGTCAAATGAAACGAGAACACGACACGATCGTGCGTCAGTTTGCCGACGAACTCTGCACGGCTCGACAGGAACGGGACCGGGCGACGAGTCAAGTGCACGAATTGCAGCTGCGCTCGAACGAAGCGCCGCCATTGACCGTCAATTTCGACGAAATGATGTTCGAAATTTTGCAGTTGAAAAACGAGAACGAGAGATTAAAAGACGCGGATCTGGAGAGCGGCGACCACGTGGGTCGGCTGACGAAGGAAACTCATCTGTGGAGAACGAAACTGGAGGAAATCGCCAAGGAAAAGGTCGAGCTGGAGGTCGAGTTGAACGGCTTGAAACGCCGAGGAATTTCGCAGGCGGACGCGGAGGCGGACGGTGTCCACGAGGAGTGCGCAAGACGCGTTAAATCGCTCGAAATGGAGTTGAGCGAAGCTGGCGCATGCAAATCAAGGTGCGACGCGCTGGAATGCGAGAAGAACGCATCGAATGAAAAGTACATGAATCAAATAAACGCGTTGGAGAAGACGAAATTAGATTTGGAGTTGAAAGTTTGCGAACTCGAGTCCAGACATCGCTCGATGCAGAAATCGGAATGCGAGATTAAAAACGAGTTGTTGAAGCTCGAGCAGGAGAAATGCATTTTTCCCCACTCCGATTATTCGGGCGTGAATATTTTGGTGCAGCAACTGGCCGCCGCCGAGAACAATCTGACGGTGATGAAATTTCGGCTGCTAGAAGAGGAGGAGATCAAATCGGCGCTCAGCGACCAAGTCGCGCACCTGACCGGCCGTTGCGAGGGTTACGAGCGGCTGCAGAACGAAACGAGAAACGAGATGAATACGCTGCAAAACGAGCTTCGAATCGCGTGGGAGAAACACGAAAACACTTTGAGGGAACTGGAAAACGTGCGCAGCAATTTAACGGACGGCAAAGGAAGAGAACGAGAACGAGAACGTTCGTGTAATCGCGATTGCGAGTCCGAGTCCGACGTGTTCGGTGACCAGCTGCGAGTGATCGAGGAGCGATTTTTGCAGGAAAATACTTTTCTCAAGAAGTGTCTGGATGAGGAAAAGGAAAAGGCGCGAAGCCAAAGTTTGGTTTTCGAATCGGGGCAGCGATTGGATTTGGACGAGAAGTTGCAGATCCTGATGGACAGCAACCGAGAGTTGCTGGACGAACGGGACGACATGCTGAGACAGATTCACAGCCAGGAGGAGGTTTTGACGCAAATGGCGAACGTCGACAGCCTGGGACGGTTCGAGGAGCAGCTGGCGGATTTGAGTCGACAGCGCAAAACATTGGTCGACAAGCTGCAGCTGCGCAACGAAAACCGGACGCGAGTTCGCGACATCGTTGACGAGAGGAGCATTTTCGAGGAGACGCTGAGGAGAGACAAGGAGGCGCTCGAACGGAACATGAAGGAGAAGGAAGAAGTCGAATCGCAGCTCGTTCATCACAAAGTCGAGTTGGAGCGTTTGCGGTTCGAAAAACGGCACTTGGAAGAGCTGTTGCTGCATAAAGATCAAATGGAGAACGAATTGAAGCGACAACGACGCTCGCTCGAGGACGATCTGGCCGAACTGGAGCACCAGCTGAGGGACCGCGAAGATTTCATCAGGCACGAAAAGACGCAGCTGGAAATGGAAATGCGCAAGAAAGAAATCGCGTTGAGAAAATGGCGCACGGATTGCAAAGAGAAACAAGTGCGAACGAAAAAGAAATTTGAAATAAAAAAATTTCAAAAATTTCAAAATCGATTTATTTATTTATTCATTTATTTATTTTTACTACCGTTTTCAGGTTGAATTCGACCGTCTGCATTCATCCCTGCAGGCCAGCGAAGACGATCGATCTTTGCGAATGCGCATACAACTTCAACGAGACAGTTTGCAGAAAATAGAAGAAATTCGGAGTCGGATGAGCTCGCATCATTCGCAGGCCATGAATCGATTGAGGAAGGAAATTGAAGACGAATTCACGGTGCGCGAAGGACGTCTCGTCGCGTCGCAAGCGGTCCAGATGTCTCAGTTTTGCAACGAGAAAGCACAACAGGTGAAATAAGCAAACGAACAAAATCGATTTATTTTTTATACCGTTACGAATGCCGAAAGCCGATTGTTCGTTGAAAATTTTACACGAAATTTGTATGATATTTACTAATTTATTTTTGTTGTAATTTATACGCACGAATCAGTATTACGTTAAAGTTGTTAAATTCGGGGTCAAACGAATCACTAGTTCTTCCTAAATGTTTGATTTTTAATTTGACTTTTGTTTCCTTTTTTAATCCTAAAAATCTGGGTCGAATAAAAAATTTCAAACGAGTGGTTTTGACCCGGATTTTTTATTACGATTACGATTTCGATTACGATTACGATTACGAATTTGTATTTTTTCAAATATTTTCAAATAAATTCTATTTTAGGAAGTTCTTAGTGTTTTGATTTCGAATTTTTGATCCAGACTCGAGCGCACTGTGTAAACATTAAAAAGATTGAAACATTTTTGCAGCACGCGTTGCAGCTGCGAGTTGAGAATTTGCCGCGAGGAACGGAAAATGGCTGGCTCGTCGACGAGCTTCAACGCGCCAGAGCTCGAACCGAAGAGAAATTAATGGAAGATGTTGACAGAAATGAGAAAACGTGCCTCGAGGACATTCGGCAAATCGTCGAGAAATTAAGTCGCCGGGAAATGGAGATAGTTTGCTCCGAAATCAATGTACGGCACAAAAACAAGGCGAGATTGGGTCGAGATTGGGTCGAGATTGTCATGTCGGGTGTAATTGCAGATGGAGATGGCCAGGAGGCAGCAACACCTGCAAGCCGCGTGCCAAGAAGAGATGGAGAGCGCCCGACTCCGAGCGCACGCCGACACGTTAACGCAATTAGCGCAGCTGCGGGAGGATTTGAATAAACGACACAAAAACCACGTCAATCAGCTCATTCAAACGTTTCAATGCCAGATCGATGCGCTCGAGAAGGAAAAGAGTGAACAAATCGCACAATTAATTGGTAAGATTAATTCGTACTAAACTAAAAAAAAGGCTTTTTGTATTTATTTCAAATGTTTTTTTGTTTAGGTGAGGGCGAATTGACACGCGAATCGCTGATGGCGCGACTGAGAGTGGAAACTGAGAAAGAATACCAACGACAAATACAGGTAAGAACAACTTTTTTGAGATTTTTATTTTATTTTTTATTTATTTATTTTACGATTAGATTGAATACGGCATAGTTAATGAAATACCTATTATGTCGTTGAGCGTAACGATTTTTCTTCCTTCTTTCCTTCTTTCCTCCCTCCCTCGTTCCCCTCATTGGTTTTGCTAAGCCTCTTATCGCAGCGGAGCCACAATGGCGCGAGAGCGAGGGGCTCAGCGTATAAATGAGTTTATGCTCGTAAAGTTTGACTGCGATCCAAAACGATCGATTCGTTGATTTTCCTAATGTTGTCGCTAGATGAAAAACCTAATTGCACGTTGCACGTAACTGAGTAAATACGCACGTTCGAAAACCAGTTGTAAAAAAAGAACATGTTTAGAAAACGAAGAAATGTTTCGGTTGGCACTGTAAAAACACGGAGGTACATTGTATAGTATGAATAGAAAGAAGCGGCGCGGCGCGACGAGAGAGAAAAGTGTGCGTTGTTGTTGTTGTTGTTGTTGTTGTTGTTAACGCGGCGAGACCGTGTTGCGGGCCTTGCACCAGACGGGGCAGCAGCAGAGCTTGAGGAACCAGATGGTGGCCTTGGTGAGGTGCTCGTCGGTGAAGATGTAAATCAGGGGCGAGATGACGGCGTTGAGCACGAGCAGCAGGGACGTCCAGACGAAGGCGGTCGTTTTCTTGGCCGTGTCGACCGCGCAGCCGTCGTCCGGGTCGCGGCTGCAGTCGGCGTACGAGACGAGGTGCAGCACGACGGGCACGTGGCAGGCGAGCAGCACGACGAACGCCACGAAGCGCAGCTTGACGTCGTACGTGCCGGCGAGGGCGGACGGCGAGAGCGAGAGAGAGTGCGAGAGCGAGAGCGAGTGCGAGTGCGAGACGGACGCGTCGCAGCGGGACGTGACGGGCAGCTCCTCGCTGTCCGGGTTGACGGCGTACGAGCGACGGCGCACCACGAGCCAGATCTTGATGAACATGGCGGCGATGGCGCCCAGGTGGACGAAGAAGAGGAACGCGACGAGGGCGACGAACGGGGTGGGCCACACCTCGGGCAGGTGGCAGTAGTTGTCGTTCCAGTCGTTCCAGCCGAGCCACGGCGCCATGGCCAGGAGGACGGTCTCGAGCCAGGCGGCCGTGATGCAGCCGGTGACGAGCATGAAGTCCGAGCTGAACTTGGCGGCCAGGCTGGGCACGAGCAGGCACAGGTACTGCTCCAGCACGATCACGGTGAAGTTGGTGACCGACGAGAAGATGCTGAGCACGAGGAAGCCGGACGCGACGAAGTAGCAGACGGCGAAGTCGTTGAAGAAGTTGTGGTCCTGGCGGAACGGCAGGATCGGGTGCGACGTGACCAGTTTGATGGGGTAGACGACCGTGAAGGTGGTCACCAGGCCCGACACGGCCTGGCTGAGCAGCAGCATGTTCTTCACGTTGTGCAGCATGTCGTGGTAGAGGAAGATGACGAGCTGCACGGCGTTGATGAAGAACGACACGGTCGCCAGGGCCACCGAGATCACCAGGAACAGCTTTTGGTCCACGCTCGGCAGAGTGAATTCGGGCGCCATCTTATTGCCAATTCTTGCTAATCTTCGCGCCGATCAATCGGAATCGATTGCAAACGATTGTCAGCATCAATCAGCAATCACATGGTCACGTTCACGCTCACGCTCGACACTGCAGGCGATGGCGATGACGATGACGAGTCGGTCACCGCGTCCATTCGCCCTCTGCTCTTGCGATTGGATCGGATCGGACTGGACAGGACTGAACTGGACTGGACTGGACTGGTGCGTTTTACTGCAAAAGAAAAGATTAGCATCATTATTTTCGTTGAAAACGGTTTTGTGCCTAGATATCGATCGATCGCTCGTTTTTCAATTGGATTTCGTTAGCACGTGCTCATGTCTATCACATGGTGCGCGCAAAACGAGGCTGATGAATTTCTAGCTTAAAGAAAAGACGCGTGTAGCGGTTTGAACGAGTTTTCATTCTAATAAAGCAAAAACCATCGGCTCAGCTCAAATGGAAAATCGAAGTTGATCTCTCGCTTTTTTTTTTTTTTGTTATCGTTATTAAAAGGAAGGAAGGAAGGAAAGAAGGAAGGACGGACGGGCCCGTTCGTTTGCGGCAAACAAATTTATGTTTGAAACGCACCGAACGAATTTTTTTCAACCTGTGCCCTCGCGGTAATAGGAAAATTTCTTTCTTTTTTTTAATGGACCTAAGTCGATGAGATTGAGATTGAGATAAAGAATAAGACGCAAGATTCACCCCTCGAGAAACGTTATTGCGTGAAAGCAAAAGCATTTTCGTGTTTTGAAAATCAAATAATCCTTTTTGCTCGCCACAATTTGCCTTTGTTTGGCTCGTATTCATTCGTAAGAGATATTTGTGCAAAATCTAGCTGCTTGAAGGCGATACGCGTGCAAATGTTGCGAGCAGGTGTTTGCGAAGAATATAAGTTCACCTGCTGGTCTCCCTCCGCTTCCACATTTCCCTACATTTTGTGCGTGCCATTTGAGTCGGTATAAATTCATTCGGACTTAAGCTAGTCACTGCCACATCCATTTTGGGGGAGCATAATTCGACGCTTTAAATTCAAACAAATATTGTGGCAATATTTGCTTTAAAGACGACGTTTCACGACCGATAATTAAAGCTTAATTTATCTTCGCCAACTCGCCTTATTAAAGAGCACATCATCCAACCGTTCCAACGTACGCTGAACCCGAATTTGCTGATTTTACAACTCCGTCGTTCTGTTCTGTTCTGTTCTGTTCTGTTCTGTCCTGTCTCGCTCGTCAATTGAGCCCCACACACACATCACGCACTCCAACCCAACTAACTTCCTTCGCAGCTTGACACCCAGACGCAATTATGATTCCATCCCTCTCTCCCTCTCGACTTGAGGGTAGATAGATAAGATAGATAAGATGGATAAGAAAGATAGATAGATAGATAGGCAGATTATCTTGTCGCAATACAAATCGGCAATGAATTGTGGCATGAATTCGTTGTAAATGAACTAATTAAAGTTTGCGATTTTAATAAATTAAACGTGGCGATTGTATTAACGGCCGGTCGAGTGAATTGAATTAGGGATGCAGTGCTATCTTGTATCGATTGCAACGCTAATGAAAAGTCGTGGGCGGTGGACTTTGGCGTGAATCTGGGCACCCTTCTTTTCTTCCGAACCATTTGATTGGTAGAGCGCGCGAGGTGCACTGGAGCCGTTAATTGCCAAACGCGTTACAAACACCGCGTGACCCGCTGCTCGTGTTTGTTGAATAAAAAGTCGGTGCTTGACTGCTGCTATTGTAGCGACTCTAATCCGGGGCTCGGCTCGTGGGTCCACATCTCGGATCGACATGCAGGTACAGAACCAACACACTTTTTCCTTTACCACATTTCAGTTAACGAGATCGTTATGGATTAGAGTGAAAGTGAAAGCGTGAGTGTGAGTGTGAGTGTGAGCGAGAACGAGAGTGAGAGACACTAGTCAGACAGTCAAGTGAGCACTCTTCAACCCTTTTATCTGCTCGCTGCCAGCTGTTGAGTTTTAATGTGTTCAAACGAAGAAAAATAGAGAGATAGAAAGAAAGAAAGAAAGAAAGAAAGAAAGAAAGAAAGAAAGAAAGAAAGAAGAAAAAATACAAAACACACAAAACAAAACGAGACACAGCAGAGCAGACCAGTGCTCGTTCGTTGTCTGGCTGCGATAAGTTTGGTCGTGTTTTACTGCTCGTAAACTAAGATGGAATTGTTGTTTTCACTCGCTTACACCGTGTTCGTGCAAAATTTAATAGTTGAAACATGTTGTTGTTGATTCGGCAGCTAATTATGCGTCTAAAACAGCCGAGAAATGTCTCGAAAAGCGATCGAGACCGGTCGTGGACTCGTGCCTTTGAACCACTATTTTTCAACATTATTAATGACGAATTGTAGAATTGTAGAATTTGTCGCGACATGGCAGAATGAAAGCGTTTGAGTGACACGAGGTGTTGACGCAAATGAAAAATCGGTGCCCCGTTTGACAGCGTTCCAAATTCGTCTGGTTTTCGGAAACGATAGCAATAATGTGGGAAAGGGACGTATATACATGAGGGTAATTTCAATATTGGGTCGTTGGAGCGAGCTGTTTAATGGCAGGTGAAAATGAACGGCATCTGCGAGTTCGTACGAGGTACGACGTTTTCATTTTCAACGTTCGCGCACAATATCCTTCCTTCATCGACACTCAACTGCTAAACACTAAACTAACTAGAAATGCGACGAGTTTTCTTTTTAATTATCGGTTAGACGATTTGAAAAAGAAGTTTGTCCGAATTTATCGTCGAATCGTGCTCGGTCGTCGAGTCGTAAACGAACAGACGTGAAATTCGAGCGAGCGGCCAACCTTTTCCCCTTTTTCCTTTTCTTTCTTTTCTTTCTTTTCCTCTTTCCTTTTCCTTAGTGGATGGCATTAAAGGTTGGCAAGAAGATGTGTCCGAAATGGAGAAACGGGCAATTTATATACGGGCCCACGAATGCCCTATCTTATCCGAATATTTTCCCGCCTCTGCAAAATGCGTGTCATTACATTTGGAAAGAAGACGAACAAGAAGAAAAGAGAAGAAATGTAAGGAGAAAAAATGACGATGGTTTTAGCTAAAAATCCAATATATTTTGCACGATCGATCATATACTGTACAAGTATATCTCCATTTATTGATGTGTCAACGTGCAAAGCTTCTTCGTTCACACAATATGCGATCAATTAAACCAAACCATCCATTCCAGCAATATTGGAACCATAATTTCACCACACTTTGACGTCCGAAATTGACCACTGGAGCTTGTTTCCTTTACGAGGCGCAAGATGGAGAAAAATTGTTTGCAAAACATTCGCCGTGTCATAAGGAGAAGAAAGAAAAAGGGGCCCAATTAACGCGTGTAATTAATTTCCCTAGAGGATCGTGTCGGTGGTGATTCGGAGATCGGCGTTGCCCTCCCAAATCAACCATTAAATGGAAAATAAGCGACGCTCTAACGACGAAATAAAGAAAATTCAAAAAGAAAAAAAAGAAAAAAAAATTTATTTCGCACATTAGAAATTGGAATCGTCAGAAGACAAAAAAGAAAAAAAAAATCGATCAGCAGATCAGGAGATGCTAGAGAATAATTACAATGATTAGTGCGCGATGAGTCATCCAGTGAAGAGCCTCCCTCGTTTTGAAATGGCCAAGTTGACGCAATTCCATCTCGCGCGCAACAACAGCGACGGGAATTGAATAAATTGGTGGACAAGAAAGAAAGAATTGTTTCTCCCCCCCCCTCTCACTCATTTCCCCCCCGCTCTGCACGAAGGATACTCACGATTCTCAGGTCGCTCGCCCGTTTGCTCGATCTGTTTGTGTTTGGTTATCCTTTGACGGTGGTTCGGTGGCTGGGCGGAGATTGTGTTCGCTCGTTGTGTTTGGACTCGGCGGCGTGAGATGACGAGGGCCTCGATCCCATCGTGCGCCGAGAGAAGAATCCGAGCACCGAGTGCGAGCCGCATCAACCACCCCTGCTGCAGGCCGAGTTCAAGTCACGTGGCGAGGGGTGGGGACGCTCTAAAGACTCATCTCCATCCTACTGGATTCTGTTTGAGAGTAGTCACTGGGGAAATGTCGCTGCAACACGCTTCAATGTCGTTGCCAAATGGCACGAGAAAATACACACCTGTCGCGTTTTACAAAAATAAAAAATCAATAAATCAAATTCGACGAAAAATGAAGGAAAAAAAAAATGAAAAAAAAAAAAGAAAAAAAATTTGAAAACGTGCATCGATTCGGATTCGAAATTGTGCGATTCCGTCGCCACATTTCTGGCTTTGGGTACGACGATACAAGTATTATTTTTATTTCGTCACGTTGGTTGCATTCTTTGTCGAGCAGATGTTTTTCAGCGAGTGGGAAAAAATATCATTGATCAGTCGATGAGTACGTGAGTGTGTGTTTGTGTGTGTTTGGCTTTCGATTGCACCGGGGCTGAGAATCACACACAAAGACCGCGTTGGCTGATTAAGAATTGCGCAATTACAGGGCCACTGAACTCGCAACGACTATGGTAGGGATCCGTGCTTTTATCCGTGCTTTTATCAGCTCTTTTTAAACGCGCATTTTTTCCCTCTCTCTCACTCTCACTCTCTCTCTCTCTCTATTTTTTTTTTTTTTGAATGGAGAGGGATTTTCCTTTCGGATATCGGTAGAGCGAGCGTGACCAACATTTGCAATTCATGCCTAATAAATATGTCAGGATGAAAAATGTCACGTGAGCGCGCAAAGTTAAATCAAGACGAGCTGCGATTTGGTGGCACGAGCTCGAGCTCGACAGTCGAGTCAGTCAGTCCACTTACCTTCACCTCGTTTGGCTTCAACTAGTCGCGAGTTTTGCTTTTTTTACGAATAAAAAAGGGCAAAGTTTGAGCGCTCGCTGAAAATCGATACAGGAAGAGAACGAGCGTGTGTGTGTGTGTGTGTGTGTGTGTGTGCGTGTTCTCCTGGATACCCGTGACGTAAAATCACGCGCACTGGCAGCGGCGGATCTACTACGAGGCTAATGGGTCTAATGGGGCCCGCAAAATGGGTTTAGGGGCCCCCTAGGCTCAGGGCCCCAATAAGTGCAGATCCGGCACTGCACGCCGGTTTTGTTTGTCGCATCACGGATCCACGGACCGACACACTCTCGTGGAGTTGGCAAATTGAAACGAACAGATAATAAAAATGGAGGAATAATGGAGATGGTAATTGGATAAATTGCGAGAGGCGAGTTTCGTGGTCGGATTAGGTTTTAATTTGAATAAATTGGAGCGACAGTTGAGTTTCTATAGCAACACAAAAGGAGAAGAAGCTGTCTGCACGTTCCACCATTTATCTGGCTTTTCCGTTACAATTCACCCAAACAGATAAGAGGCTCGTACACATACACACACGCACTCGAGATAAAAGGAAGCCGTCCGTCCACTTTCGCGCTTTAGTTTCTATTTTCTTGAGAAATACAATAAATTAAGCTCAATGTTTTTCTAATTTTTTTGCATTAGAGCTTCACTCAGCACTGGGAGAGCGAGTATTTGCAACGACTGGCCGAGCTGAGGAAAGAGATCGAAGCGAAATTCGCCGAAGCGACAGCAACTCCGTCATCGTCGCACGATGACAACGCGAAACAAACGAGTCGCGCATCGTTTACGAGCGTCGAAAAAATGTTGGACCAAAGGGAAGAACTCATCAACAAAGTCACCGGTAAGATAAGAATTAAACGAGGGGAAATTGGAAATGTCACAACTGCGCAGCATTAGCGTAATATACATAGGAATAGGTATAGCTATAGGTATTCTTTATTTTTTTTATTTTTTTAATTTTTTTTATTTTTTTTATTAAAACGTTGAGGAGTTACTCGAGAGATGAGTAATGGCGTCATGAATTATAAAAGATGGGGGGTTTTAGTTGCAAGCATTAGCGCGTAACGTAAAGTTTGATTGATTGGCTGCCACCGGGTGGAATGCAAATTTAGAAGAAATTTTTTGCAGAGCTGCGCGAAAACTTGGAAAAAGTGCAAATGGCCGAGACGAAGATCCTGAAGGAAACGCTGCAAACCGAATTCAACGCCGTGATTGAAATTCAAACCGAAATGAAACGCACGTTGCGAGCCAATCAGAGCCCGGTGCTGATCGAATTGAAGAAAGTGAAGGAAGACTACGAGAAATTACAAGAGAAATACGAGGAAATCACTTCGGAGGTGGTCAAAGTGACCGAGGAGCCCCTGCAAGGAGACGCCACGGGCGACAGAATCGTCTACACCAAGTCGACGCCCCTGGCCGGTGCGGGCAGTCAGGTGCACGAGGAATCGAGCGTGGACAAAGTGGTGGTGGACGAGCTCGGCGCCGTCCTCCTGGAGGAGGAACTGAGCAAGTTGCGCGCCAAACTGGAGGAGAAACACGTGCTGGACATGGAGCAACTGCGCATTTACTTCGAGAAGAGATGCGAGGCGATGGAGCTCAAGTACGAGGAGGAGGTGGCCAAGGTGAAGGCCAGCGAGCAGTCGGGCGGTGGCGACGAGAAGGAGTTTTTGCTGCGTACGCCCACCTTGACGCACTTTTGCGACACTTGGCACGTGCTGGAGGAGCCGAACGTGATGGAGCTGGAGGAGCACTACAGGACCGAGTTGGACGAGAAACTGCAGCAGTATCGGCTGCAGCTCGAGGAGGTGCGCAAACAGCTGGAGACCAAACACGAGCAAGAAATGTCAAGTTTGCGCCAGGAGGCGCACGAAACGGCGTCGCGAGACGCGCAGAACGCGAGGACGGAATTAGTGGCGAAGTACGGGCAGGAAATTGAGCGCATTACGGGCAGGCACGAGGAGGAAATTGAGGCGATCAAGAGCAAGTACGCTCAAGATCTGGCCAAAGAAACGACTCGCGTTCGACTCGAGTGTACCGAGCACCTGGCCAAAGAGATGGACGCCGAGAGCGAAAAGCTGAGGGAGCAGTTGGGGTCCGAACACGAGAAACAAATGGAAATCATGCACGCGCGCTTCGAGGCCGAGAAAGCTCAAGAAATCAACAACGCCGTCAACAAGTTGGCGGCAACTTTGACGGCCGGCGACTACGACACGCAGTTGGAGGACACCGAGAGAGCGTGCGACGACAAGTGTCGCGCGCTCGAAGACGAGGTGGAAAAGGTAAAAAAAAATAAATAAAAAAAAAATAAAATAAAAAACGAGCATCGATTGAAATCAATAATAGCGAGAATATTCAACGTGGCTCGACAATGGACGTGTTGCGCGCATTGTTAAATAAATAAACGAAATGGTGAAATGGTGAAATGCGAGTGACACGAAAATGCACTCGTTTTGTAAACGGGTGAATATCGAATGGCCGCGATGTTCTTCTATTATTCTTACAAACGATGTAAAAATGTTGTCGTGCAATTTAATACTTTAATTTAATTCAATTTAATTTAATTTTAATGTTTGAATAAATTTGTGTCGGCAGCTGGGCGCGTTGCAGTCGGAGGCCGTGGCGAGGTGCGAAAGGGAACACCGGGTGGCCGTGGAGGCGTTGCGCGCGCAGTGTCAAGAGGAGATGCGGGAACTGAGTGCAAAGTGGCAAGATAAAATGCACGAGTTGGAAAAAAGCTGTAGGAAACAGGTGCGAGAGATTGAAGAGGAAAAGGTTGGAGCGCAGCAACAACACGCGCTCGAATTGGATCGACTGAAGACGCATTACGAGCAACGCTTGGTGGAAGAAAAGGACAAGTGGCAGGAGGAAATAACGGCCGATAACGTGGACAAGTTCGAAGAAATCGCGCAGCAGCTTGACTCGGATCATCAGCTGGAATTGGAAACGAGGCAGAGTCTGATTCGCGAGCACGAGGAGAAAATCGAGCAGCTGCAGCACGACATGGTCGTCAAGGAGAAGGAGTTTCAAGTCCTGCTCGCCGAGTTGAAGGAAAGCCACGAGAGAGACGTGCTCGACGTCAACGAGGAGGCGAAACGACGCTTGGCCGCCGAGTTGAAGCGGGTACGTGCGGAGATGGACAATTTGAACGAAGAAAAATTGCAGGCAAGTTATACGATGCAACACCAACATCGTTGTTTTATCAAACAAAAAATCACTCCCGCGTTTTAGGCCGTCGCTCTCGACATCGAGTCGTCCAAGGTCGAATTGGAGGATGTGCATCGCAAGGAGATCATCGAGCTGCAGAAAAAGATGAGCAAAAAACACCAAGACGAGATGGAAATGGAAGTGAGCAAAGTCATTAACGAGGCGGAAGAGCAGAAAAAGTGAGAAACCAATTCACTTAGCCAAATGGAGAAAAAATAAAAATTCTTGTAACTTTTGTTTGTTTGATTGAAGGTGTTTTAGGAGGAAGTTGGAAGACGAAATGGAGAGAAAAGGGCAACTGGTTCGAGAGGAGCTGGAGGAGAATAACCGGGTGGAGTTGGCGAAGGTTCAGGAGGAATGTGTCGCGGAGAAAGAGGTCGGTCGGGTGGTCGGTTGGTTGGTTGGAGCGTCGATCGATAATTTTGACGATGGTTTAATATTTGAAAATAATTTAGAACGAGTTGAAAGCCTTGAGGAACCATTTCGACGAAGAAGTTGCCCGTGCGACTTGTCAACTGACAAACACAAATGGGTTCAAGGAACCGGAGGAGGAGCAGGTAAAGGAAAATTTGATGTTTGTCGATAAATTTCACCCGCGGGTGTAATGTTTATGGCAGCCTGGAGACACTTTGGAGCTGCAGCCAGCCGACGTCATAAATCGAAGAGCGCGAGAAAACGAAGAAACTGACAACTTAATTGCGTTGCTTCAGCAGCGCCTCGACAAACTCCAAGTCGAACGGTAAACAAATCGTCTCTTCTTTATTTATCGATCCAAATCGTTTTTTTCTCCATTTATCCGCAGCGACGATCTGGGGATCAAGTTCGAAGCTGCCAAACACGTCTTGTCCACCGTCGTTCAAACTTACGCCAAGATCGAAATGATCATCAATCGACAATTGTCCGCAATTGCAAACACCGACGTCTCCGACAATGGATCGCCCACCAAGGAATTCAATCTTGAAGGTAAAATTAAATCAAATTAAATAATTAAATTAAATCAAATTAAACTTGTTTTTACAGACGAACAACTTACCGTCGACACGAGCATGTTGTCGTTTTTGAGCGAAGACGGATTCGAATTGGACCTGAGCGCCAAGATTTCCGAAATGACGACTTCGCAGAGCGGATTGGATGTTTGCAACGACGAAATAGTCGCTTGTAACATTTCATATAAATAGTCGATCGTTGCATGCAAATTTTAATTTTTTGCTTTTGTTTTCATCATTCATCCGACAGCAATCGGAACGAATCTTCAGCTAGCCGTCACCCGGTTGCTGCAAATTCTCACCGTGACCGTCCACCAATGCCACGAATCGAAACTGGCGCAAATGGAATTGATCAACACGGCCGCCGCGCATGGAGAAGAGGCAGCCACTCTCTCGGCCCGATGCGCCGACCTCGAACTGCAGTTGACGGCCGAGATAGAAAACCGCGAACGTCTAGCGCTAGAAATCCACAAAACCATCGGTAAATTAAAAATTAAAAAGCTAAAAAAAACAATAATAATAAATGCTTTAAAATTCAGGATTGATGGAAAATTACAAAACGGAAAAAAACAAATTGGAGGACGAGGTTTGCGAGCAAGAAAAGGCGCGAGAAAACGTGGTGTCTGAATTGCTCGAGGCCCGGGCTCGGATCGGCGAAATGGAGGAAAGAATGGTCGAAGAAACGACTCGTTTCAACCATCAGCGCACTCTAATTTCGGAAGGACTCAGCTCGCACGAACAAGGTGAAATGCCTGGATTTTATTTTTAGCATTCGGTGGTGGTCCCTGGTCTATAATCCTTCTGGCACTAAGCACACGACCTACAAACACATATCGTCTCACGGTTTTAAATAATAGCTGCATGATAAGTTAATTTGAGTTGTTGTTGTTGTTGTTAAATACTTCTTTTTGTTTTCATTTTATTTTTATTGCCTGCTTACCGTTCGTTGTTCGTAGTTAGTACAGCGAAGAGCGATGCCGGCACTCACATTGAACGAGGTTTGTTAACACTTGCCAAAATTTGTCTCTTATTTTTATGCCTTTTCTTTCCTGCTTTTGGACGTTTAAAAGACAATTTTTACTATTATTATTACTTATTAGTATTATTTTGATTTTAAAAGTAAGAGTGATTTTATTGTAGGCATTATACAAGAAAATGCACAGTTGCACACGAAACATCAGGATTTGCAGCTTCAGAGCGAAAAAGAACGACACGGCTTAACGAAACGGATCCAGGAGTTAGAAGTGCAGCTCGAAGAACAAGTGATTCAAAGTGAACAGCAGTTGGAGAATCAGCGACAACAAATCGAAGACTTTCAACAACAAGTCGAAGCTCTCGATAAACAGCTGCGAGCAGACAAAAAATACTTCGACGTACGTTGAAAACGCGTTGAATGTTTACGGGATTTATTTTTGTTTTTATTTTTATTTTTATTTTTATTCGTCAGTCTCAAGCTTCCGAGTACGAACAGGAACGCGAAGAACTGCAACGAGAAGTGAACAGCTTGCAGAACAGCGTCCGAGATAAGGACCGACAGCGCGGTTCCGAAGACCGACTTTCCCACGAGGTGTGTAATTATTTCTTCTTGAAAGCATTCCCTCGATTTTTCCTACAGTTGATCGATTTGTATTTGGCTCGCGTTGTGATTTTCATTTTTTTACTTTTATTTCTTTATTAACGTAAATGAATCTTTTCCGATCGTGTACTTTGCATTTAATAAATAAAACGATGTAAAGCGAAACTAACGGGGGTCAAAGATCGATGTCAATAACCTTATTTACAATTATACAATTATATATTTATATATTTTTTTGAAGTTAAAGGTTCAAGTTGACAATGATGGTGTTTTTCAGACTTGGTCTACGAGGGTGAAATCGTCAATTGCTCGGGTTTCGAGTGTGAGTTTTAAAATTAAAATAAATGATTCATTTCGTAGGCTAAGCGTTTTTTTGTGGCGGTTATTGGAAAATTCTCTCGTTGCGTCCCGTTATGTCCCGTTATTGTTATTACGAGCGTGTCAATTTATTTATTTCTAACGATGTAATTGCAGCTGGAGTCGCTCGCGATTCAACTGCAGGCCAAGACCGACACTCACGAGGAGACGCTCCACGAGAAGACGCAGGTCGAAGGCGAGCTCGAGAAACTGGTCGAACAAATGAAGGACTGGCAAGAAATACTCAAGAATTTGGAGTTTCAACTGGACGAGAAGACTCGCGCCGAGAAAGAATTGGCGGAGCAGGTGAAAAATCTTGAGAATGAGCTCAAGCGCACGAGCCGGAGAGAGGAGGAGTTGGCGAACGAGTTGGAAGTTTTCCGCTCGTCGTCCGCGTCGGACGAAATGTCGGTGCACGTTCAGTTTCTCGAGGATCAATTGGAGCTGCGCTCGAGGGAACTGGACAAATGCCGCAACTCGCAAAGTTTTCTTCAGGAATTCCGAGGACAGGTAATTGAAAAATAAAATAAAAATAAAATAAAAACAAACAACTAAACTTGATTAATCTTTTAATCATTATTAATCATTACTATTTCACTTTGCAGATAAGAAATCTGGAAATTAAAGTAGAGAAAAAGACGCGCGATTTGGAAGCTCTGCAGCTGTCGGCTTCGTCGCTCGGCTCTCCGTCGAGCGAAGATCTTTCTTTGCGCGACCAACTGGACGCTCTGCGTTCGATGCAGGCCGACGACAACAACGCTCGAAGCGAAAGCCCCGCGTGGTTCGACGAGATGAAACGACTGGAGGAGAAACTGGAAGCGTTATCGCGAGCGGAGGAAGTGGCCATCAAGAAGACGAGAGACTTGGAAATGTCGTTGCATAAACGAAAGGAATTGCAAGAGGTTGCGAATTGCGAATTGCGAACATCGTGCAGAAAAACAGGAATTGCAATTTCTTTTATTTTTTACAATTTTTCTAGGAATTGCTTCAAGATAAAGAGGCGTTGCAACAACAAGTTAATTCGCAATTGCTTCAAATATCGGCGTTGCAAGCGCGAATAGAGGAATGGCGACACAACATCGACAACACGCTCGTCATCGAACGGATGGCGCGCTTACAAGAATGTGCAAATAACGACAGAGAATTGCTCGAAAAAAAGGAAAAAGAGGTATCATTTTAGGTTCACGAGGAAATCTAAATGAAACTAATTGAATTTGTTCATTTATTTGTTTATTTGTTGTTAGATTGAAGATTTGCACGAGCAGTTGGAGCAAATTCAGGGCGAACTCGTTTCTCGGGAGACCGAAGTCGTTGAGCTGAAATTGAAAAGACTGCCGCAGAAGACGAAGGATAGTCAGTGGAGCAAAATAAATGAAGAAAATACTCGTTTGAAGGTATGCGGGGGGCTAATTGGGGACGAGTGCGCTTTTATTGATTCGTCGATGCAGCTACTCCCAGTTTTTATTGATTAAAACGTCACTCGTCGGCCGTCGCCGTCGTCGTCGGCGTTTCCTTCCGACTAAAATCGGGCCGACGCATTGTTGATGTTTAAAAACGCATCGATTGGGCCGCATTGTTTCATTTGTAATTCAAATTGTCGAAAGAATGATTAAGAGCTATTATGTCAAACTGCAAACTATTTCTTAAAAACTGCTCGTTTGGTAACGACGATTGGTCGCGATGGAAAGTGAGTCGACCAAGTTTGAGAAAAAATGTCTTTAACGAGTTTTCGTTTTGCAATTTCAGCACGACTTGGAATCGTTACGAGCGCAGTTCGAGTGCATGTCGATGCCGGCATTTGCCCAAACGCTGTTGGACGAGAAAAATCAGGAAATTGATCACCTCACTCAGCAGTTGGAGGAAATGCAGACCACTTTGGACGAATTCCGATGCCATCAGGCCGGCGACGCCGCGACGGTGGAAGCGCAAAAAATGGTATTGATTTTTTTTCTCTCCGTTTTATTTACTTTTCACTTTGAGACGTAAAAGACGTTCCAGGTGCGTAAAATGATAACCACCGAAGGGCGCGTGATTCGCACGGTGAACGAAATGCAAGAATTGTACGACGTTTTGAAAATAGCCCAAGTAGCCCCTTACAAGTTCCCGAACAATTTCCGAGTACACCAACGCCATCGCTAATATGAATTAATAAACAAAATCGTATTTAAATCAATTTTTCAGAATCGCGATTTTAAAGCGCTGCAACAGAAATTAAGCGAGAAGGAAGAAAAGATAAAACGATTGCAACTTTTGCTGACAGCGGGTCAGGAGGAATTGAGCGCGTTGCAGAAGAAGAGCGACGTCGTCGAAAAGGAAGCGGAGCTGAAACGCACCGCCGAATTGGCCGAACAGAGGAAACGAGAAGTAGACTCGCTTAGAGGTGTCCTGAAGGAAAAAGAGACACTTTTAGAGCAAGTGGAGACTTTACAAGGCGAAGTGGCCGATTTAACAGATTTTCAGGTGAGAAATAAATAAATTAATAGATAAATAAATAAATAAATAAATCAATAAATAAATGAATACACGAATTGTCGAATAACAACACACACCACACTTTTTGCACTAAGAATTTGGGCGCATGATATTTTCTTTTTGATTTTTTTGTTTGTGTTTTGCGTCATGTTTGGCGGCGTTTACCCTACTGTATTTGGTTTACAGACAAAGCTTCAAGAAGATTATGATACTGTTCAATCGATGCTTGAGGATACACAAAAAGATTTGATCAAACTCCAGCAACAGATCAAAGCGAATGACACGAGTCACCAATTGGAGAAGGTAAAACGAGTGCTAATGCTCCGGTCATCCGCAATACACGTCATCTACTAAACCGACTATGACTATGACTTAGACGCTACTAAATGTCATATAATAAATACGCATGACAAATTAGGATCTTTTTTCGTTACATAATCTCTTCCATTTCGTTGTAGTTTTGGAAATATTACTGAATGCATGGCAATTGAAGAAGAAACTGGAAATTATTTTCACAACTTTTTGTCTGGTTTTTCTTGCAGGGCAAATTGCAAACGGAAGTTTGCGAATCGACTCAACTTTTGGAGTCCAAAGAGAGCGAAATTGCCTGTTTGAAGGAACGACTGGACCTTCTGGCGAAGAACAGCGCCGTGCGACACGTGAGCGACGATAACTTTTACTTTTTGGCTTTGGAATAATTTTTGATTAATTCATTTTGGAACTAGGACGAAATGGGAAAAGAAATCTCCGCTCTTCGAGAACAGTTTGTCGATAGTCGAGATTCCATCGAGATGACGCGACGTCGCAACGAAGATTCCAACGTGTCTGCTCGCAACATGTTCGACACCCCCGAGTCGGCCGCTAAAACATCGCGAGCGAATGCAGAAACTGAAGTGCTGAACGAACTGGAACGTAGGAAACTGGAAATTGAGAATCTGGTTCGCGAGAAAGAGGAATTGAACGGCAAATTACAGGCGTTGTTACTGAAAAACGAAGATTTGACCAAAAGGCATGAAAAAGCTGCGCGGGCTAGTAAGAGCGCCATGCAGGGCTCGTCGGAAGTGAAGAAACTGCAGCAAATGGTGCAGGAAATGAAGAAGCAAATCGAAGATCAGAAAAAAGAATTTTCCAAGAATTGTACAGAATTACAAAAAGCCAAAACTCGTCAGTCGACATTGGAGCTCGAATTGGCCGAAATCCCCGAGTTGAAGTCGCAACTGCAGCAAACCGGCGAGAAGGCGGAAAATTTGAAAAAGTTCAATTCCAAGCTCAAATCCGATCTCGAAAAGAGCCACGAAGAAATGGCTCTGATTAACGACACTTTCCGTCACAAGGACGAATCGATTAAAAAACTGGAAGTCGAAATTGAACGATTAAAACGGAACGAAACCGAGCACGAAACGCAGAACAAACAAGACCACGAATTGTTGGAAGCGAATAATCTAGTACAAACGAGCGAAATTGAAAGATTGAGGGACGAAACGGAACAATATCAACAGGATGTCGACACCCTGCACAGTCTGCTGAACATCGAAGTAACTCGCGTTCATTTCTGCTCTTGGTTGACGATTGATTAATTGATTTTGATTTTAATTTAAATTCAATTTTAATTTTAGAAGGAGGAAGTAGAAAGGTTGAAAGAACAGCACAAAGGGGAATTGAAAGAAGTTCATGACCATTACAAGACGAAATCAGAAAAACAAAGCCCTCGATCCAGCAACGAAACGGTGCTGGATTACACAGTGCCCGATCACATGCAAAGTCTCATACAAAGAGTGCACAAGGAGGGTGTGCAGGTGCGTAATTGGTCCATTTTATTGCCATCAAGTATTTGACAAATTTATTCAATTCCATTCGAAGGTTCTGAGCTTGTCGGAATTATTACTGCTTAAATCGTTCAACGGTCGATCGCCAGAACAAATTAGCGAACGGTGGACGCTGCACCAGGCGTGGGAAAACGAAAAAGGGCAACTGATGGCCGAAATTGTCGCTCTTAAAGACTTGCTCACCCAAGCGACCGAGGCGACCGCATCTCTACGCGTACACAAACAAAATGAATAATTTAGTTTAAAGAAATAATAATGTCGATTTGTACATTTCAGACTACCGGTCAAGCAACCGCCGAGCTGAGCAATTTACTGCTACAAGCCGTCTCGACGGTATTTCAGAAAGAAAAGGAAACGATGGTGGCCGAACTGAGAACTCACTTTCTCGCCAGCAACCGGTCGACGCCCGACGACATTTCGAGGCTCGAGCGCCGAATCGACGCGATGGTAATAACGAATAAGTTGGCCAAACAAAATGAAATTTATCGCTAAATGTACACATTTTCATCTTTTCTAGAGCGAAAACCAAAATCTGGTCGTATTGAGAATGCAGCAGTTGTTGAGGGAGCCGCAAAGCCTCGTTCAACAGGAGGACGCGAAGCAATTGACTCAGGAGCGGATGCAGCATCTCAAAGACAAGGAGTGCTTTTTGAAGCAAATAACGACGTTGGAAAGCGATTCGACTCGGCGAGAAAGACATTTGAAAAAACAAAGTAATCGATTGTCACGTCCATGTTCTCTCTACGAATGCTATTTCTAGCAGTTAATTTTGGTTAATTTTTGTTCGCAGTCGAATTGACCGAATATCACGTGAAACAAAAGGATATGCTAACCGAAGATTTACGGATGAGTTTGGACATGGAAAAGAAGAGGACCTTAGATTTGTCTTCGCAATTGAGTTACGAAAAGGGAACTAACGCCGATTTGGACACGGCGTTGACGATTACAAAATCCGAATTGGCTAAAGTTCAAGTGGCCCACGATCGCGACAAGCGAGAAATCAAATCCCTAACGTAAGAATCACAATTTATGTTTGACATCGAATATAATTTGTTAATTTGACAATTTGACATTTTTCATCCACTGCACGTGAAATTTACGTCCATTTTAATCTAGTTTAATTTTATTATTTTATGTATTTTTATTTATTTATTTTTATTTATTATTTTTATTTATTTTTTTAAAAATCAAGGTTCAACATGGAGTGTGTTTTGTAAGTTCATCACATATTTGATTCTGTTTGAGAATGAATTTTTTGACATTTACTTTGGATCACGTATTTGCATGGCTATTGAGTGTTGACTGTTGACATTGCATGCAACAACTGTTTGCGTCTGTTTGCGACGGTTTAATAACTACCGTTGCGTTGTGTTTTGTGCGTGTATTCGAGTTGCTGCTTTTTTACTAACCCCCGTCCATTAAAACAGCCAGATAATTACCAACAGCTAATGCTTTGCAGGGCGGCTTGCGAATCCGAAAAATTCCGATCTCAAGCGTTACTTCAAGCGTTGGAATGCGAGCAATCGAGTTTTTCTCAACTGCAAGAGGCCATGGAAGCCGAGAAGCGGCGCTGTAAAAGTTCCCTCGAGCGATATCAACAAATTATTCAAGTACTTGTTTGACATGTCGTTTCAAAGATTGATTGATTGATTTCTTTAATTTGTTTTAAAGGAATTGCAAAAATCGTTGGAAGTCAGCAAGAGTCATCAAGTCAAAACGATGGCAGCGTTGGATCAAGAAAGATTGAACCACGGAAACACTCGACAGCAGTTGGAACAAATCGAAAACAAGACGAGCAGGTAGAAATCGGAAAGTACGGGAAAGTACGCCGAATGGTCGTTTTAATTTGAAATATTTTGTTTTGCCAGAATCTCGCGGCAGCAGCCATCGATTTCGATCGATGAAAATCAATTAAATCGCAACGCTGATCTGGTGGCCACTTTGGAACGAGAGAGGCGGCGAGTGGTCGAGATTAGCAACGCGCTATCGCAAGAACGAGCAACGGCATTAGCGGATTTGGAACGCGAACAGGCTCTCGTTCATCAACTGAACAAGAAATTGGATCGCGCGTTAGAACAAAACCAAGAACTGAAGAGAAACTTGCAACGTGAAATAGAACGCGCCGCGTACATGGAAACTGAGTCGATGCAGTTGAGGACTCAACACGCGACCGACCGAGAAAGAGAGATGAACAAAGACGCCGAATGGGAACTGAAAAGACAGTTGGAACGCGAAAGACACCGTGAAGCGGAGTTGCAGCACGAACTGGAGCGACAGAGACAGGCATGGGCTTTAAATAAAGAAAGAAAGAAAGAAAGAAATAAATAATAATTGTTTTTGTTCGGACGTTTCTAGAGAGACCTGGAACTGGAGGTGCAAAAACTATCGCAGAAGACGAAATGCTTAGAACGAGAATTGGAACATGCGCGGCAAAGTGAAAGTCAACTTCAAAAAGATCTGGAGAATGAACAGCAAAAAAGTTCGTCGTCGTTTCTCGCGAGTGAAATTTCGCCGCCCAGATGTGCAGACAACAACTTTTGCAGACCTCACGATACTCACTTGATCGAAGCTGCCAAACAGCAGTTTCACTGTTTCTTGTTCCAGTGCCAACAAGACTTGGATTTTTTCATGCAGCAGTACGTCATTGTCCTTTCGTTGCTACTCTGCAGCGTGCTCATCGTTAATTTTAATTTGTTTATTTAGACTCGGCGTAGACAGCGAAATCGTCAAGAACATTACTCACGTTTTCAAGTCGTTTCGGCACAACATCAGCCAAATCAGAACCGATTTTGCTCCACCAGTAAGTTCGAAACGAGAAATTCGTCGAGTCGAGTCGAGTCGTTATCAAATCCGTTTGCAATTTTCAGCCCGAATCGGGAGACGACAATCGACTGCAGCAGTTTTTGGAGCAAGTTATTCGTCAAAATGACGAAATCGTCGGTTTCGTCATTCAGTTGTGCGAAGATAAAATGGAACTGCGGCGTACGCAAATGACTCTGGAAGAGGAGATGGTACAAGCGCGACAAAAACTGATGGCTGCTGAGCAGGTAAAAGCCAAAAATGGGTGCGTGTGTTTTCAAATTGTTCAACAAAATAATCCGTTTCCAAAAGGCTCTGTGTCGCCCGAGCGGCGTGACGGGCGACGCTCTGAGCGTCGAGCGAATGGCGTGGGCGCAAGAAAGAGCCGCTCTTCAGTTGGCGCTGCACAAGGCCGAAGCCGAAACGCTGCAGCTGAAATCGGCCATGCAGTTTTCCGCCAGTCTGAACGGCAGTCGTGAAAATTTGACGACGCGAAATGATCAGCAAAAATTCAACGACAAGGTAGATAAGAAAAGAAAGGAAACGAAAAGAAACGAAAACTTTTGATGTAAATAATTTGCTTTACTCATTCAGATTCGACGTTTGAACATGCGATATTTGCGTGCCGAAAGCTTTCGAAAAGCGCTCGTGTACCAGAAGAAATATTTACTGGTCGTTCTGGGCGGCTTTCAAGAATCCGAAGCCATCACGTTGGCCATGATCTCGCAAACTGGTGTTCCCGGAACGGTGCTCGAATCCAGAATGCCCAGACATCAATTTGCCTTAATGAAATTCCGTAGCGCAGCTCGCGTCGTCGTCGCCATCTGCAGAATGAAATATTTAGTTCGTAGGTGGCACCCGCCGCTCATGAACGCGTTTGGCAATCTCTCACCTCATACTACCGGTAAAATGATGTTCGCGATTGAATCGCTCCATTATATTTGCTCGTTTCGCTCATTTCTATTTTCCTTAATCAGGAAATTGCGAACTTCGTTGTCCGTCGTCCACCAGCCGACCTCCATCCGCTTCGTCGCCGGACGAACATTTCAGAATTCATCGGCTCGGAGCGACGCCGCCCGTTCGCGATTTAAGAACGAGGAGTTGTTTGAGCTCTCATTCGCTCGGCGAACGAACATCGTCGTCGGCGGCAAAAAAGTGATTTTTCCAATGCATGAGTTTAATTCAGTTTAATGTTAATTCGATCACTATCACGTTCGTTGTATTAGGAGTCTCGCCGCGTCGATAAGTGCTTCTTGTGGCGACGGCAAAGACGCAGACATCCTGTCGAGGTTAAGAAGCGATCGATCTCTGGAAAAATATTTAGATCGACTCGAATCGATCCAATACAAGTTTGGAATCACTTCCACGTCTCGATCCCCCTCATCGTCCGCCGGGGAACCGAGTTAAAGCGCTCTTAATCGTAGAAGACAATTATTCGAGTTTTTTTTTTTTCTTCTTAATTTATTCCGTTTCCGAACTATTTTAGATGTGCTTTTTTTTACACACTTTTTTTTAGAACAGAATAACAGGGACCAGCGAATCACTTATTTATCTCCGGTCAAACTGATCATTCCAAAAAGATATTTCAATTTTTGTGAGAAAGTAAAGGAACGGTCCATCATTTTCTTATTTTTAAACGTGTGCCTTATTGTGTTAAATGTATAGGCTGTGTGCTTCCAAATTTGTATATACTTTATCGACGATTAAAAAATCTAGAAGAGTTTTTTATTTTTATTTTTATTTTATTTATGTTATTTTCTGTTATTTTCTGTTATTCCCGATTCAAGTCCTGTATGATTAATTTTGGACGAATTGCATGCTGGGAAATAATTATCTGCGTGCCTGCTGTAATTCGAGTTCGAACGTTAGAGGTCAGTTTGGTATTTTTGCGCTACGGATCCACATTTTATTTGAAGAATTTACGAACTTGGATTTTTGTTGAGCGAAATCCGAGAGTGGAATAATCGCGGGTATTGTATCGTTATGTTGTTGGCGACGACGGGAATAGGTTAGACCAGCAACCGTTGTCCGTACGAGTAGGAGAAGCACGAAACCGAGCGAGTTTGAACTAAACGGCTCCATCCGTCCACTCGATCCGTCCACTCCTAGCATGCTTCGTCGAAACTAGTGAGGAACGCGCTCGTATTTCAATTTGCGCTCGACGAAACCATGTATCATCCAAAATGCCTCACCACCACTCGCCTCTCCCCGGATATTCAGACTACCGCTAGAACGGGGTACAACGAAACGCTCGCGAGTTTGTAATCGCCGAAAATGAAAGTGACAGTTTGCTTCGGCAATGTGCGTGTCGTCGTGCCGTGTGCAAACGGAGAATTACTCGTCAAAGACCTCATCGAAAAGGCCGTCGTGCGATACAAGAAAGCCACTGGAAAGGTTTGTCAACATTTAACATTTTTCATATTTTTCATTTTCCATTTTTTATTTTTATTTGGAATTCGTTCGACTTCTAAAATTAGAATAATGTTTTTTGAAGTTGGTCGTGTTTTGGTTTTGCGCTTTTGTGGTTTTGCTGGCCATTCACTCGTGATTCATGCAAATTGCGAGCGTATTGTAATTTTGTTATTCCGACTGGAAATGCCGATCGCAAACTATCGTTTTCGTATGCATGGTTAAACACTAATTTTTATGCCAAACCACTCATTTCTCTTAATAACTCGACCATTTTTCTCTCGCCCATTTTATTGGCGCAAAATGATGAAGGTCATTTTATTTGCATTTTTCTTATGTAATTGCATCGAATTAATTGCATTGTTTTTTGTTTTTCTCTCGCTCGGATTTGGGTCGGAGGACTAAAGGTGTTGAGAACATTTATTGGAGTGTGAAACGAACGAGTTAGCGCCCTAAGTAGCACGATATTTTTTTTTATCTCGATAAGAATTTTCACGGAGGAATATTTTTAACTAGTATTTTCAAAACCTCGTTCGTATTTTCACATCGACATAATGGATTTCCTGCTGTCAAAAATGTCGGCGAGCGGTGGCGCCATCGCGCGTCGAAAAGTCGAAGGAAAAGTGCGAGGACTTTGATCGCACGGTCGCGTCAAGAACGAGGAAATAAACGGCTCGATCTTAATCGGGGGGAGAAAGAAAAAAGAAAAAATTACTCGAAACTATCGAATAAATATTGGCCTATTTGTCGACGAATATTTATTTTGTCGTCATTTTTAATTATTTAATGGCGATGTATTGAAACGAGTCAAACGATTCAATCTCGTTTTGCCCGAATGAAAGCGGCGTGAAAGCAAGCAAAGCTCCCGGATATGAAAAGAGCAATATCAGTATCAACATAACCATACTATAAACATCATTCCATAGTTCATCACATCACAGGGCGAGAGAGAGAGAGAGAGAGAGAAAAAAATTGTTTGTGCAACACACCTGTGGCTGTGGATATCAGTCGAGAGAAGAAAAAAAAGAGGAAACGACGTCTCGTTCTCGCAAAAAGAAGGGTGAACGGATTAAGGATTCAATTATGGAATTAGACTCTAGGATTGCCAGGTCGTGCTGGCCTTGATAAGGCCAATTGCCAAGTCCCAACTCCCAACTCCCAACGCGATAAGAAGACGCGGAGAAGAATATCTCTCTCTGACTTGGGAGAAAGAAACGAGAAAGAAAACGACTCTCGGCTGATTCGTTTTCTTTTATCAGCCGTTGATAAATGACATGTGATTCGGAAGAGCGGAGCGGATCGTTTTCGTTTTCGTTTTCGCGTCGTGTCGTTGTCGACCGAGCGGCCGGCAAAATGAGTGGGAAAAAATTGTGTTTAAACCCGGCCGCGGATACGGTCGCCCTAGCCCGTCTGCGTCTGTTCGGCAGGAAAAAGCAAATCTACCATTTGGCCAAAGTGCAAAAAGTGAACCGCAAACACCAGGTAACCACTTCTAAATATTGTACACACACGGAAGGAAGGAAGGAAATTAATTGTATTCCAATAGTAATAATAATGATAATAAAGTTCAGGTGAAGTGAGTCATCGAGCAAACAATGGCGGCCGTAATCAATCGTAAACAACGCAACACGATTGATCGGATTGTTTGCACCTGCGAAATTGATAAATGAAATTAGAACGTTGACAGACAGGCAGTTTGGCTTTGGCTCACCCTGTAGGTCCAGTTTAATGGACTCGTTTTACCTGGGGCTGCGAGGTCTCGGTGGATGTGGCAGCAATAGCTCACCTCACCTAACCACTCACCTCACCATCACCACCATTCAAGTTTCCACTATTTCGTTATTAATGATGACATTTCAAATGTGAATCGTTTCAGCCGACCGAGTCTTGGGTTACGGTGCACAATCTGAAAAGTTTCAACGATGACGGAATTCTGGATCGCGATGATAAGTTGAGAGATGTCGCTGACGACAGAGAACAAGTGAGTGAAATTTAGTTGCTTTGAACATTGTCGAATTTAGGAAAGCGATTAAAAATGCCGCTCGACACTTTTCTCGGAACTTTTCTAACTTTTTTCTTTGTTTAATTCAAAGTTGTTCGCCGCTTTTGAAGAGGAAGGAGGATTGCCGTCCATCCTGGGTCCGTCGCACAGCGATGGCCTCAGCACCGCGAGTTCCTTAGGCACCGATAGCCCCGACATTTTCAAACGAACCGGTTCCCGATGCTCGTCACGCAACGACGTCGAAGTTAACTGCGACACGATTCCTCCGTCGGGTGTGATGAAATAATGAAATTTTAATTTTTAATTTTTTTTAATTTTTTTTAATTTTTTTTTAATTTTTTTTAATAATTCAAAATAGGTTTAACGCCCTTGCACGTGAGAAGGGGTAGCGAACCCGCGCTGAATCGGATTTCGCCCATTCCCAGCTTGAACTTGGACCCCATGAAACGGTGGTCGGCCGCAGTTCTAGGCGACGACGACGTGGGTCCGAATTTCTCCACTCCCAAAGTAATTTCATTCATTCATTCGTTTATTATTTTGATTAATTTTGATTAATTTTGTTGAATTTTAAAGGATCAGAACGTGGAGGAATTGTGCGAAGAAGAGGAACCGGCGGACGAAAACGCACGTATGACAAATGGCCTTCACCCTCCCGCGTTTCAGAGATTCTCGAGTGAAAGTGGTCGTTTGTCGATTTTAGGAAACAATGCCGAGACGGTTCGATGGGTCGACGCTGCCGACAGGCAACTCTACAGGGTAAACGAGAGAGACCAAACGTTACATTTCATTTATCTAAGCGTCATGTTTGAATTTGCCATTTTGATTCGCTTTCAGTATCAAAGTCAGGACGAGCTGAACAAGGAATCGAAAAAAACCACGTACGATTGATTTCCATCGTACCACGTTGCTTTTTTTGTAATATTATTATTATTATTATTATTATTATAGGAACTTGGTCGTCTTGAGGAACGAAGACGGTCCACTCGGTATTCACGTCGTGCCCGACTACGACGAAATCGGAAAGTGAGATTAGCAAATCGGACTTTTTCAGAAATAATGTATCACTAAACGTGTGTCGTTGCTTTTCGCACGCAGGGACGTGGGTCTCGTGGTCCAGGGCATTGAACCCGGAGGTCGGATCGATCGCGACGGAAGATTGCAAGTCCAGGATCGAATTATTGAAATTAACGAACAATGTTTATTGAACGTCAGTTTTCAAAGGTTCGTCCAACAAATTTATTGTTCGAAAAGAGGCGCGAGGCGCGCAATGCCAATAGTACAAAATGACTCGAAGAATGTTTGTTTCGAAGGTCGCTGAATATTACACGTGATGACTCAGTCGAGCCCTAATGTTTAGCATTTTTATATTTATTTAAAAGTCGTAAATGCTTTTAATTTATTTGTTTTCTCCTCGACTGGTTCTGTTAATGGGCCGCGGCTTGTTGTTGCTTAACGACGTTGTATCGGTCAGATTTAGATGTAGAACAGAAACAGAAACAGCAACAGCCGGTTGGAGAAGGAGGAAATCACCTCAACATCGCGATTATCCAACCGTAGCAGAGAAGAAAAGAAAGAAAGAAAGAAAGAAAGAGTGGGCGAGTCACATTTCCTTATTCATTTCGCATTCGATGGATTTGGCTCGTTCGAACTCTCTAGCTTCCCGACTCGGTTTGCGCAAATTAATTCGTCGCGACGCCGCCTCGTGCCCGCTCGCTAGGGCGACGTCGTTGCGCTACTCGAAAAGGTGCCAAAGAAAAGAAACGAAAAGAAACGAAACGAAACGAAAAACGACGTTCATTTTATTTTTGTTGTTGACCTTCAATCCTTTCTTTCATTTATTGCAATCGGTAAATAGCTTTTTTTTTCTTCTCTATTGTTAGGGCTCAAGAAGTTTTCAAGGACGCTTTGCAGGCTCCGGAAATTCGATTACGTGTACTTAAAGGTACGGGCAAAGATAAATAAATCATTTAAAATGATTATTATTTATTGATCGTTATCGTTATCGGTACCTTTTAGATGAAAACGATGGTCGAGTCGGGCCTAAAATGGCCACCGTCACGCAAACGAAAACGTCGGTGGTGTCTGCGGCTAGCAGGCCGACGTCGAGTATCGTATTGGCCGCCAACACGAGGAAAATTGGCAAGAAGATTCACATTCAGTTGTCGAAAGGACACGAAGGCTTGGGTTTCAGCGTCACCACGAGAGACAACCCTGCCGGCGGAAATTGTCCGATTTACATAAAGAACATTCTGCCAAAAGGGGCGGCGGTGCAGGACGGAAGGCTGAAACCGGGCGACCGATTGCTGGAGGTGAACGGCATCGAAATGACGGGAAAAACTCAAACCGAAGCCGTGAAAATCCTTCGCAACACGCCGCTCGGCGGCACAGTCAAGCTCGTGGTGTCGCGGCAGGAAGTGGAAAGTCCGAAACTGCCTAGAGAGATGTGCGACGGCGCCACGAGCGGAGAAACGATGAAATGCGTCGAAGATGCCGTCGTTTTTCCGTTCAAAAACCGCGAGACGCTCACTTTGATCATTCCTCTGAACGACACGGAATCTGCCGGACTGGGCGTGAGCGTCAAAGGCAAAACGTCGACCACGTCCAGAGGAACCACCGACCTCGGCATCTTCGTCAAGTCGGTGATCAAGGGCGGAGCCGCGTCCAAGGACGGACGGCTCCAGGAAAACGACCAGTTGCTGAGCGTCAACGACGTCGATCTGCTCGGAACGTCCAATTCCGCCGCCATGGAGGCGCTGCGCCGGGCGATCCAGCAGGAAGGGCCGAACGTGAACGCCATTACGCTGATTGTTTCGCGGCGCCTCGTACAGGGCGGCAATTACGCGGCGCTGGACACGGATTCGGCCGCCAGCGAGCACTCGGACGGCACGTCGCTCATCATACTGCATCCGCACTCGTTGCGCGCTGATTCGGACGAGAGCAGAAATCTGGACGTGCGAGACGCGGCGCCCAGGAAGATCGAGGATAAAGATCTGGGCTTGGACGTTCCCGCGCGCAACCCCGTCGTGGAGCGGCTCACGGGTCAACGAGGCGCCGCGCCCGCGTCCAACCTCAGGAACGAATCGTACTATCGAGCGACGCACGACGTTTCTTGGCAGAAATCACCCAAGAAACAGTTGTCTTTACAACGAATCGGTTCGGTCGCGGCGCCCACCGTCAATTTGACCATCGACAACTCCATCATAATCGAGGACGAGTATTCGTCGCCGGTCGAGGTTTGCACGATATTTTCACGACATTTGGTTCGCTCGATTAATGATTAATTTTTATTTTCGTGTCTACAGCGCTCCAAAATGAAAAATCATCTGACGGTTTATCCGGCCGACAGAACGGACGGGCAGGGCTCGGACGCCGCTTCCGCGTACATGAGCCAGTCGGTTTCCACCCGCGCGTTAATTTGTGCTCACTTTTTAATCGTTTTCGCCCGTTTGCAGGTTGTCGTTGGACGATCCGGCAAATAACTTTGCTCGTGACGGTTTCGGGCGCCAGAGCATGTCCGAAAAAAGACACGCGCACATCGACGCCAAGAACACGGACACGTATCAACGAAGCAAAAAAGCCAGGGAAGATCGGCTCAAACACCAGCCCGGGAACACCGCAGATTGTAAGCTGGTTTCATCGAAAGTGGCGATTGGCGATTTGCGATTTTCATTTTCCCTTATTTTTGTTATTAGTTCGGACCAATTCTGCAGACTCTCTATTGAATACGAATCACAAGGATTCGGGTAATTGATTTCGAACGAGTTAAAAATTACTCGAGTGCCATAATAAATAAACGGAGCGTTTGATTTGCAGCTGACGCAAAGAGGACGAACATCGGTCCGATTTTGGGTTTGAAGAGGTCGAGCAGCTTGGAGAGTTTGCAGACGCGGATGGCGAACAATTACAACGAGCAAGCGGGTGAGAACTTTGCTCGAGCCTCCGTTAAGGCCAACAAAGGCCGCGGTTGCAATGAAAGTTTCCGAGCAGCCGTTGATCGTTCGTACGATGTTTCCAAGGGCACTGACGGCATGGAGACACGTAAGTTTCGGGGATCCACTAAATGAGCACAACTGCACGTTATTGTTATTTTTCTGTTTTGTTTTGTTTTGTTTTGTTTTGCTCTTTGTTTTTCTGTTAAATTTATTTTTATTTTTATTTTTATTTTTATTTTATTTTTTTAAATGAACATTCTAAGCATTTATTGGGTCCTCAAAACAAACTGATTCTCGGCTCACTTCTCCAGCGCGTGCACTTGCAGCATTGCATGGATTTTTTTTGTTGGTGTTAGAAAATGATGGAATCGTGGAATCGTCAAGCACGAGTCATAAAATATTGAAATGGTATTTATTTGTTTTCTTCTTTTAAAACAGTCGAGGAAGAAAGCGAAAGCGGGAGTTCGGGACGAGGACGCGGCGCCCTGTGGCAGGCGAGGATCCCCGGAGAATTTGCCCCTGACGAGGTTCTACGAACTGGTGCGAAAAGTCCGAAAAAGAAGAGCATTTTCAAAGGATTTGGAAACGTGTTCAAGTAAGCAAAGCGAACGATCTAATTCCGGGGGGTGGTCGGAGTTGATAATTTCAACTGTTGCTGAAAATAGATTCGGCAAACCAAAGAAATCGTCGTCGTCTCAATTGCCGCGGCTCACGATGCACGATTTAGAGCAACAAAAAGTGGAAGCCGAGAAAATGAACGCTCGAAAAGTAGCGCAGGACGAACAAGAACGGTAAACCGATTCATTCACTGGCAATTTACAATGTTCAGTTTACAATTTACAATTTGCGGCGTGTAGGATCCAAGAACAGTACAGAAAACTGCTCCAACAGCAACAACAACAGCAACAACAAATGCACGTGCAAATGCAAAACGGGCCGATCGAACAGGAGGCGCAAAACCGACAACACCGCATCACCCAACTGAGAGCGCAGTACCAGCGAAAGCACCACGGGCGACAAGGCCAGCAACAGGGCCAGCAACAGCAGCAACATCCGCCAGCACAGGTGAGAAAACGTTTAAATCAAACCATCTGCTCGCAAACTGCTTACGAGTTAGTTGAGTGGCGGCTAATTTTCTCGAGCTTTGGTTTCGCTATTTCTCTATTTCCAGGACAACAAACCTCGCCATTCGTTGAAGGTAAGTGGCGCGAATGTCGCCGTACCTGTACCTCACGGTCTTGGGCTCAAATTTTCCTTTCCTTCCTCGCACTCACCTCATTCGCACGCTTGTCGTTCGCAGGACCCCGTTGACAATTGCTCGACATTTGATCCGCCCTTTCACTCTCGGACGCAAAGTCAAATTTATTCGCAGGTAGTGATCAATATTGCACGTTTTCCCTCCCATATTTTCGTATTCGTTGCACCGTGCCGGTCGTATTGATCTTGTTGTTGTTGCTTTATGTGATTGTCTCCGTTTTTGCAGAGATATGATTCCGAAGTGGTTCACACGCGCTCCCATAGCTACGACGTGTACAAAGAAATCGAAAGGTTTTTCTTCCCCGTCCCTTTGTTTTTCCGGCCTCGTTGACGTTTGTTTTCTCGTTCGCAGGCCCGGCAGTCGCAAGGGCATCGCCGACCCCAGTAAATTCAGCCACTACATGAATTACGAGGAAATCCAACAGCATTTAATCCAACAGAAGAAACACGAGCCGTTTTTCTTGACTCAGCCGCAATTAGCCGGAAAGGAAACTCGACGACCGGCCAACAATTACTACGAGTACGAAGTCGTCCAACCTTCGTTTCGATACATAAATCCGTCCGAATCTTCCAATTCGTTGCCCCGAAAATCCCACGCAAGAAGTTCGAGGAATCGCGACGCAAACCACGTGGACGCCAATTTCTTCCTGCGCGCCGATCCGTCGGACGGATCCGTCCAGCCAAATTCGTACCGTCCCAACCAACACCAACAGTACGTAAGCAAATACCATTTGCAAATGAGGCAGAAAGACGGCAAAAAGAACGCGGGATCGAAGGTGTAGCGAGACCAAAACCCGAAACCAAAACCCAAACGAAACGAAATGAAATGAAAACGAAATGAAATGCTCATCTCAGCTCCGTCCGTGCTGCATATTTGACGAGTGATTGACTGATTGATTGATTGTTTTATTGTTTTGACTTTTGATATCGAGACAAATATTTTTAAAAACGTTTTAACAGTTTGTGCCAATTTATTTTATTACAGTACTATTTTCAAAAATTGACATTCCGAATCGTGTGAATCGTGTGAAATGATCATTCGCATTCCATTTACCCCTTCCCTTCCCTTTTCTTCCCTTCCCTTCCTATGTTTCTTTGTTACGTATTTTATGTATTAGCCAACGCAACATTTTGTAGTATATGTAAATAAATAAAAATATCTTTTCTTTTTTAACTTTTAATCAAATAACTCGTGTTCTTCTATTCGCTATTCGCTATTCGCCGCGACTTTTCATCTTGGTGATGAGTATTTCGTTCTTTCGACACTCCTCCTTCAAACTCTTGACGGTTTTGAAGTAGAGTCGTTGCTTCTCTACCAAGTCCAAATACACGTCGCTCAAGTGATCCCGTCTCATTTTCTCCTCCTGTTTTTTCTTTTCCAACTTTGCTTTGTTCGCTCGAATTCCTTCCACGATCAGCTCGAACTGCTTGAGGAATTGTTCCTTGCTGGCAGGCGACGCCATTGCTCTGAAAGTAACCATTCCATTTATGTAATAATACGTAAAACTAACGCTTCACGATCAGTTGTTATTACTGCGAAAACGTTTCCAGAATGGAATTCAGCAGCTTCACTTCTTTTGCCAAATACAGCCGCGAATCGTCCAGCGTGTTGTACAACGTGTAAAACTGTTTCGTTTCTGTGTGTGTGGCGGCCACTGTAAACGTATTTTATGTATTTACCATTTAATTTCTATTTGTTTATTTATTTATTTATTTTGCATCGCACCTTGATTGTAGAGTTCGATGAATCGTCGTTGGTATTGACCGAGTTCGGCTCGGGACGGAACTTCGTCTAGTTTTCTCTGGATCACGGCAATTTCTCGATTCTTCTTCGCCTGTTAAATATTAACGTGAGTGTTCGCAATTTCCTTTTCATTTCAGTTTCGTTTCGTTTCGCTTACGAGCAGTAGACGTATTTTATTGAATTTTTCTTTGTCCGTTCGAAGTTGAGTTTCGACCAATTCGCTTCTCTCAATATCTTCGGCATCGCCGCCGTGGTCTTCATTTTTCAATTCCTCCAAATCGGTAGTGAGGCGGTTCATTTCTTCCTGAATAAATCGGTTAATGTAATTTGTGCGGACGAAAACAAAGACAGACATTTCGTCGTGTGTGTACTTTGCAGTGAGCTTTGAAGTCCTGTTCCTGTTTCTTCAGGCAATCGTTCATGGCGACGAGGGAACGTAATTTTTCAATTACGCTGCAAAACAAATATGCTAAGTAAGTTAAATAAATAAATAAATAATAGTAAAATGGTAAACCACCTCTTTTTATCTCCCGACTCGAGTTCCTCGAACTCTCTCAAGTCTTTCTCGAACGTCTCTTTCCGATTCATAACTTGGTTTAATTTCTCCCGTTGCGACACAAGGTGAGCTTGCAGCTCTTCATTTTTCCTCGTAATCTGAAATCGTATAATTTTAATTTTAATTTTAATTCTAATTTTAATTATAATTTTTTTTTTAATTTTTATTTTAACTCCCAAGTATTACTTCGTCAGAAAGGTCTTGTTTCTGCGCCGTTTGTTTGTTCAAGGACGAAACAATTCGCCTGTGTCGTTCTTCCACACTCAATCTTTCGATTCTCGTTACATTATTCCCAACATCATCCATCGACGCCAAATTTTGAATGTCTGCCGAATTTACGATTGAATTGACCACACTGGCCGAAAGTCGCAGCTAACATTAACCAACAAATTAATGATTAGCAAATCTAAATTCCAGCAATCATTACCAACCTCGGAATCTTCAGCTGCCGCCATTCCGGTCATCAATTTTTTCTCGCGCTATTTATTTCATGTAAAAAAGATAAAAGAAAGGTTCAAAAATCACGTGATGCAATTACCCTATTTAAAATCGTTTTACTTCTTCAGCGATTTTGTCATCATCACTTTTCGTCTGATCACCTTCGTCCTCCTAAAATAATTAAAAAATTAAATTAAATTAAATTAAATTACCGTAAATTAAATTAAATTATTAAATTGCAAGAAATAAACCTTAGGTTTGGACGACGGGACGAAAACGCTTTTGCCGTACTCCAAAAGCGTGGAATGAACTTTCAGCATTTCTTCGCGCGTTTGCAAAGCCGCATTTCTCTTATAACGACGCCGCGGTTTGTACACCTCCTTCAACACGTCAATACGTTCGCGATTAATTCAAACGAAAGGACAACAACGAATGACAAATCCTCACCAACACGTGAGCAACGGTCGATGTAGATTTTGCCTTGTTATTATTAAACGTTTCATCCTGCGGTGCGGTGAAATGTTTATCAAATTGAGCAACGGAAAACGATCGAATCGTATCGCCCAACTCCTCGCGGGTCTCGATTGCGCGTTTCACGAGCCACTGCAACGACAAAAACAAAGTTGAATGTAAGACGGACACAGCGACGGGCCGACGGCTATTTCGATTTCCGAGGAATCAACGAACACCTGAATGACTGGAAATATATGAATGAAATCCAATCCCTGGATCTGATGCGGCTCCAACCGGTGCGGGCATTTCATTCTCGGCAGCGCGCCAACGATTTTCTCCGTGAGCGATCTAATTAATAATTGGAAAATGCAATGCAATGCAATGCGTGTCAATTTTTATGTCTCCGACATTTCTATACATTTTTTGTCCGATTGTCAAATTCTCTTGAAACAATAAATCGATGTCGACGTCGAAGTTGCACGTTTCGATGCACCACACCATCCCTCCGACCACCTGCGAGCAACAAAATAATAACAATTTAACATTAATTTAACATTAATTTATTTCCATTTCCAGTGAAACCTTATCGAAGGAAGACAATCCTTTGATTCTGGCTCGGAAATAGCCAGCTGCGAGCAGCAGAGATACGATCGCTTCGAGTTTCTCGTGTTGTTCGTCATCTTCTCTCGACTCCACCTAATCGCAATCATTTCATCGTTTTACAAATTCGCAAATATTTAATTGCATCGCATCTTTACATCCACGACATTTCCATCGGCATCGTATCTTTTCGACAAAATCTTGGAATCCGTCCGCCCTCTCTGCTGAAACAAACTCCCCTTCTGCGCCATTTTGACTTTTCACTCGTAAATCAGGATCGACGCGAACGAGGCACTTCCGACACCTTAAAATTTTGAAATTATGAAATAAATGTTGTTGTTTTTTAAATAAAATAAAAAAAATTCTCAACTTTATTTACAAAACGTTTGTTAAATTTATTAAATGTATTTTTGTATTTATTATCTCCCGCGGTGCATCGCGCGAGTCTTCCGATCGCGCGTGGTGTTTACCCGGTGAGGGAATACAATACCGATTGAAAACGATATCATGCGCCGATAACGTGATTTTGCGATCAACACAAACGCACCATTTTTGTCCGAAGGAAGCACGTTGAATCACCAGCATTTATTGGCTCGTTGGGATCAGCTGACGTCACCAGACACGTTCCTCGATGCTGATTGGTAAATAATGGCCGCCTCGCCGGTGACGAGCGACCACCGACCCGTCTCGACGATAGAGCTCAGCTGATTCTCCTCGTTGTTTTATCCAGCAGGACTTGACAGCGCCTACTCGGATGAAACGCATCGCGTCCTCGAGATAACGGGCCGAAAGGAGAGCTACGGAATGAAGCGCAGACCCGTAGAATGCAATTAATGACGTGAACGTGGCGAAATTGCTCCCCGAAGTCATGTTGATTTATTGTGTTAATTGACGAGTGAGTTAATTTGTTTTGAAAACAAAAGCCACGTGCCGAATGCAGCGAATGCAGCGAATGGGCGCTCATTGATTTTGTTTGAATAATCATTAATCACTTTACTCAAGGTTTGCGTGGGTTTTATTTTTAATTTCCAATTTTATTCGCAGCTGGTGGTGCTTTCTATTGTAACGAGTGATTAATATTCTTGTTTGTCGGCAGAAAAAGGAAGACGACGATGACGACGACGACGATGATATTTCTCCGCGAGTTGTTGCTGTCGCCGGCGTCGGTGCGCACTTACTGCCGCGGCATCATTCTTTTCGCGGTCGGAGTTTTCTTTACGTTGGTTTTTCGCATTTTGCAACTGCAGCGCAAACAGTGCGTACTCAACAGTCATTTCACCACTGCCTTCCTGTGCACTTTGGGAGTTTCGACCATGACCGGAACGCTGTCAGGTTTTCAAAGCGTGAAATTTAACAAAATTGCTTAATCCTTTTTTACTTTTTAATTACTTTTTCTTTTTTTTTTCTTTTTCAGTATTGATAGGACTTTTGTATCCTCATTTAGATCGTTCTGGTCATTCGTGGGCCCTTCCTGTCGACTGGGCCAGCGTCATGCGATGCATCGTCATTTACATGGGAATCAATCAAGCGAATGTCGTATCCTTGAATTGATCATTATAAAACAATTTTTTCTGTTTTTTTGTTTCTTTTACTTGTACTATGACTAGAAATTGGATTTCGCTAATAATTTACATTTATCGTTGACGTTGGCCAGCATGTCGGTTGGCCTTTGGTGGTTGTTCGACAGGAGTCGGCGCGGTTTTGGTCTCGGTTTAAGCACGGCACTCATCGCTACCGCCATTACTCAACTTTTAACTTATTTCGCTATATACAAGTACGCAATAATAATAATAATAATAAATAGAAAAAAAAGAAAATGACAATTTTATGTTGCAGATATATTGAACGAGATTTTTTAAATTTACGATCGCACGCCTATTCTTGGTTGCCATACATTTTTTTCGCCGCGGGAATCACGATCGGAAATCTAGGTCGCCAGTTGGCAAACGTACGTGCAAATTCAATCATTTTACGCTTCATCGTTTGCGTATACCTATTTCAATTTTGTTTTCAGCACGATGTTGTTTTTCACCACAAACCCAATTTCGATTGAAATGAATTACTTTTTTGATCGTTTTTATTACGAAAGAAAATGATTTATTTCGAGTTAAAAACTCGTCACGATGATTTTGTAATGATAGTCACTTGCGTAAATAAAATTTAGCTTTATTCCTACTACATTTTATTTACATGCGAAAATAACAATCGTCAGGGAACGAGGAAACGTGAAATGTTATATAAATGGATTTCGATAGTAGATAAAAGAACGAACGAATGAATGAATGAATGAAAGAAAAAGAAAAAGAAAAAGGAAAAAAAGGAAACATTTGTTTTAACTTTAGACCATCATCGATTGTAATAATTGATATATTAAGGCAATTAGTTCATCGTTTGAGCTTTCAAAATGCATAATAACTCAAACTCGATGGAAAAATAATGAATCATTTGTGGCCGAAGAAAATAATGGATTCTATCCGAAGGCATGAAAAACGAATGGTATATCCTGTTGTGCTGAATGCTGATAAGCCATCTAGAGGAAAAGAAATGAAACGAAACAAACGAGTGTGCACCGCACTACGCGCTGCTGTTGCTCATCATGTTGCATCATGTTCATGTTGATGTTCTCTCGCTGCAGCTGTCAACTCGCGCTACTGGCACTGGCACTGGCACTGGCACTGGCAGGTAATATAGAGTTTTTTGTCCCCTGAGAAAATATGTCATCATTTCTCTCTTTCCTTTGACTTTGACCATTCCGCGGCAATGGAAAGGATTACTTTTGGCACTGACTTGTGAGTATTTGGTACACATCTTGCGTCACCTGAAGTTTACAATTTGAAGATGAGATCAAACTGTGAGTATTTTTCAATAATTCCTTTAATTACGGTATTATGGGCATTATTAATATTGCCTGAATTTCGTTGTAAACGCCCGTACTATCCATTCGACTGGCAACGTTGACGGCGTTACCCCAAATATCATATTGAGGCTTTTTAAGCATCTATGACGTCCGCCACAACTGGACCGGCGTTCATCCCTGAATTAAGAATTAAGAAAAAGGCAACAAACAATTTCTTTTTTCAATTTTCAATTTTCAATTTTCAATTTTCATTTTTCAATTTTTAATTTTTTATATTTACCGAGCCGAATTTTGAACGAATTAAAGGAATGTTTGTTCACATGCGCCAGTTGTTGTCTGAGTTTGAGGGCGTATTCGGCCATGGCGACCACATGGTTTAGCCGACCATGTCGCATATTGCCGCAGTCACCCCGGACGCTGCCATGTACGTGGTGCCTGTCGATTTGATTTTTTCGATGCACTGGAACTCGGTTTCGCCTTAAATCTCGTCGAAATCCGCTATAATTTCGTTGAGCAGTCGCAAACATTCGACGCCGTCGTTGTTCGCTTCGAGTTCCACGTAAAATTCGGAGAAGTTTGGGATCGTGGCGAATAAAATGCGAACACACTCGCATTGTTCGTAATACAAATCCTGTAATGACAAATGAAATGAAATTGAATTGTGAGCTTGTGCTGCTTGGTACCTCGTTTTTCCTAACTGCCGCTAGGAAATGTTCAGCAACGTGCGCTGGAAGAATGCAGATGCTGCACGATGCTGCATTTCCTCCTTCTCTTCGTTCGCCCGCGTTTTCCACAACAAGTCCAGTCTGTAGGTGGACTCGGCCTGATGTCCGTGCACCACAATCGCGATGACGCACGCCATGACGCCACCACGACCAAAACGGTCGTGTATTTGGAAGGCAAAGCAGGGTAGTTCCATTGTACGTGGTAAAGGTGACATTGTTCTGTCAACAATGGTAGCTAAAGTTAAATGCAAAGTTACTTTGAAGGTACCATCAGATTCGCAATAAATGACTTCCTATTAACTTTTCTTTCTATTAACTTTCTGATATCTTGGGTTCACACTTTTGGCCCACCCTAGATTTGCTTCTACAAATTATATTTTATATTCGACAAATTGTGTTATTTAGTTATTAATGTTTCGCAGAATTATATACGCTTGTAACTAAGTGTAATTAAGCTATCTAAGCTTGTAAAATAGCGTTGAATAGATACTCTTATGATTATATTTCTTTATATTATTTAAGTAAATACTTTTAGTTTTGCAAACAGTCTGACAATTCTTTAACAAGGACATAATTAGATTATATTAAAGTTAAATCACAATTGTTATTATCTTTATGATTTACAATTGGATAACTTTGGGTTTAGTAAATTTGATTATTTTGAATAATTTAACACACATCCTGAATGGAAACCGCAACAACTTACACGGAGCAGGATCTGCTCGAGCTCGGTGCGCCGCTTGTCCATTTTATGCTGTTTGCCCGCGGACACCACGAGGAACCCTTTCCTGCCCATCGTGTGCACGAACACGGATTTGTGCTGCTCTGCTACTAGCCTGCCTTGTCCCACACACACACACACACACACATACTCACTTAGACTGCTGGCTAGCTGGCTGCTTGGAACGGGGCACGTTTAGCCTCGCGTGACTGCAGCAAACTTCATTGATTTACCTCACGTGACTGGCTCCAATAGACTCCTCGTTTCCCCGTACAATAATGTATACTGTACATACCGTAATGTTGCAATTTCTGTTTTTTTCTTCTTCCTTCCTTTCATCTTTTATTTATCTATCTATCTATCTATTTATTTATTTATTTATTTATTTATTTATTTGTTTAGTTATTTATTTATTTCTAATGTTTAAACATAAATCCAAATGTCACGATTCAAATTTATTTGTTTATTGGAGGAGAGGAAAACATTCGCACGTGAATCGACTAGAATGGAATCAAATGGAATGAAATGGGTAAAACGTCGACATTTCTCATTCACTCGGCGCACAATCAATAAATATGCACGAGAGAGAGAGAGAGAGAGAGAAAAAAACAGAAAATGCTTTTAAATTTATTTTATCAGCTCTTGAGGGGTCAGTAAAAATCAATCTGCGGGGCAAATCGATGTGGAATCGATCAAATTTCGACGTGGAAGAACAGAAAATGGAAGTAATTAACATTTATGACGGGCTGACTGAGTGAATTGAACATGCAGTTTTCTATTTCGGACGCCAACTTAAGTGCTGTTTTCCAACACAATCGTAACTAGTTTCTAATGTGTCATCTCACACACACACACACACAGTTGCGGGTGCAGGAAGACGATAAAAGACATTTGATCGATCGAAATTCATTTGAATGCTGCGGGATTTGCGATACGAGTCAAACTTGACCATCGATGCGTGCGCGGATTCACTCAACGATGAAATGAAATGAAATGACAATGTTGCAATCAACTAGAATGTGACCTGATTGGGTTTGCAAAAATTAAAAATTGTAAATGTTTAAAAACCTAATGAAATTGATTGGCTCGAGGTGCGAGGTTTAGGAAGGAAAGGTGAGGCAAGGTGAGGCGCTGAATTGCTGAGTTTGAGTTTGAGTTTGGCTCGCGGCCAAGTGGAAAAGAATTGCAAAAAATTGCAAAAAAATTGCAAAAAAAATTGCGAAAAGACAGAAGCAAAAGCAGCTAGAGCGCCTACACTCGTATTAAGTCGCTTATCAATGTATCTGGCTTATTGGATTCGGGATTAGTAACTCACCTCGGACTGTTCGCGTTTATCACGTTGTTGGAATTTAACGCGAACCGGCGTTCGAGTGCATCAACACTTAATTGGTGTACCGTCACAGACGGACACAAACCAACTTAAAATGGAACATCTCGTTGACTCGGCTTTGCACCGCTCGATTGGTCGTCGCCAGCTCCTCTCTCTCTCTCTCTCTTTCTCGTTGTACTCGGCTCTTCTTCCTTCCCGCCTCCCTCCTGTGATGCTGTGCCTGCGCGAGTTAGTGGTTGCCCGTAGCAACTGTTGCTATGGCTTTGTTGAAATTTCCTTTTTCCAAAAGAAAAATCCAATCAAATTATTTCTTCATTCAAATCTTAAACCCCTTTAACGAGGTATCGATTGACCGTATTTTATTCCGTCTATTGACTGCTTTATTTATTTATTTATTTATTTATTTATTTATTTTTTAAAAATTCAGCGATTCTAAATGCTGATAACCGCAAAGCGGATTACACATGGTTGGAAAAGTGTGAAATTGGTGGTGAACACGATGGGGCTTAAGTTTTCCAAAAAGACGAGACAACACGAACGAACCAGGCGACGAAAAGACAATTTCTTTGTGGCGAAAAGAACCGTTTTTTCAAACCGTTCACTCACTGGTTGAATTGAAAGGAAAGGAAAGGAAAGGAGAGAACGGAGTAAGAGAGAGCTCAGGCAGATTGGATCGAGCCCAAATGGAAAGGAAAGGAAAAGTAAAGTCTCTCCTTCCCTCATTTATTCAACGCCTAACTTGCTCGTCCTCCTCCCAACAGCTGATGTGATTTCACCACAATAAATTAAATCCAAATCATTATCGTCCTCGTTTGTTCATTTTTATTCAATAAATCAGGAATATCGGTAAATTTGA